>JAVIAB010000160.1:22353633-22388633 GCA_032433765.1 Megaustenia siamemsis | reverse complement strand
CATAGAGATGCGAAGTTGCTGTAAAGCTGATGGTAATGACAATTTAAAAAATATAGAAGAAAAAGTGGTATGGTAACAGCTTTACGTGGTAATTAACATAACAAATGTCGACGTTTCGGCCAAGTAGGCCTTCAGCTGGAACAACAAACAACAAAACAAAAATATATATAAGGATATGTAAACAAATCTAACTACGTGGCGGTAATATGCAAGATAATCGAGAAAGGAAATTTAAAAAAAGGTAACTTCCCTGTAATCCAGAGCGTGGTCAGCTTCTAAATGAATTAAAATTAGACCGGTTGACCAACTATATATCGCACTGACCAACAGTCAGGTGGAGGACGGAAGGGTTCTAAAGATATGGGGAGGTGGGTATAAGATACGTATCAACTGTGTGTATTTAACTGTGTGTGTGTACAGCGAACAGATGTGTAAAAAAAAAAGCATGTGTACCTAACTATACATGCGTGCAGGCATAAATCCGTATATAAAACCACAAAGAACACAAAAGAAAACCCGAAGGTGTCCAAATGTGCCAATACATATGCAGATAAACATACATACATGGATAGGTTCGGTAGTCATGGTGGTAAAAAATGTGTGGCAGGTGTCCTATGTGTATGAGAGCGATATGTTCATGTCATGGGGGGTCAGCGAACCCGACTAGACAATGAAACGGTTCTCAAGGACGAACCGGCTGCGATTACTGGAGTGACACGAGACAATGCCGGTAACTTGCATGTCAGTTTTACCACTATGGCCGGGGGAGTTGAAATGGGCAGACACCGGGCTGCCAGTCTATTGCTGAACATCGCGAAGATGCTCACAAAATCGGTTACTCAAGCGTCACCAGACTCACCCACATACGTCATCTGGCAATGCTTACATTTTATGGCATAGAGGATATTCCGTGATACACAAGCACACCCCTCCTTGATCTCGAATCGCCTATTTGGGAACAAGACCGAATTGGTGCAGAGCACGTGGTCACAAGCTCTGCAAACTCGACATCCACAAGGAACTCGACAACCAAGGTGTTTGTGGTTTGAGTGGGGGAGGTGGCTCGTGACAAGAATGTCTCTCAGACTCCTGTCGCGTTTGAAGGCTAAATAAGGAGGATCACTCTAAAATAGGCGGGTAGTGGGATCAGAGTGGAGAATGGAGCGGTACCGGTTAAGGATCCTCACCGCAGCCAAGTTGTGAGGATGGAAGGTGAGAATAAATATGGTTCTATCAGAGGAACGGCGGGTGGATGGAGTGAGTGCCACAGGACGGGAAATATCGAAAGCTCGCTGGAAGGCAGATTGAAGAACCGCGTCGGGATAGAGACGACGCCTGAAGAAACTTAACATCAGGTTGGCCTGTTTGAGAAAATCTTGATCATCCTGGCAGATACAACGATAGAACTTGAGAGATAAAGGTCGCCTGGTCAAAGCAGTCGCCACGACGTGTGAGACTCAGGATTTTTATTCTACCCCCGATAGAAAAAATACTTTCTTTCTACCGCTGGTTTTGAACACCGTACGCCGCCTTTTCAGCCAGTGAAACAGTGGTTTTAACCGCACGACCACACGCAACTCTTCACGACCACACGCAACTCTTCACGACCACACGCAACTCTTCACTGCCACACGCAACCCTTCACGACCACGCGCAAGTCTTCACGACCACGCGCACCTCTTATGCATGAATAGCATTTTAGTAGAATGATGCTGCAACACAAATATAAAAGATTGGCAAATTTGGCAGATTCTGTGACATTATATTCAATCTTGACACTAACAAAGTTTTTGGATTTTTCTTCTTCTAACCAACAGGAATGCACGATACAAGATGCATGTACATTTTATATTTCTAGAAAGATGCGAATTAATCACTACGGAAGGTTTTTGTCAATTCAGCGGTAGAGATTTCAGAGAGAAATTTTTTAATGTATTTAAATAATAATCTACATGTTTATATTTATCTAAAACTCAAAATATTATACATTAATTTTGAGATAATTAAATAAAGAATTATTATTTCTCACCAATATAAAGATGATACAAGACATGTAAAAAGAAAATGGTTTGATGTCAGTTTCCACTAATGAAATAGAGAGTCATGCACTGTGCGGACTAAACGTAGATGACCGAAATCGGCATGACGCATGGTGCGTTGAAACGAACGGTAAGAGTTAACATTAACTAAAGTATATGTGACAAACAGCTGTGCACTGTACTGTTGTTGAGAGAAAAAAGTGCCACATTTGAGAGGTGAACACAAAACATTGTGAACAATACTCCAGCGCACTAACAGCTTGGTTACTGCAGAATGTATAATGTTGTAAGACGATATTTATTAAACGCATCGTGTCTAGTTTGGCGATAACGACTTATCTCTCGCTTGACTCAGAGCGTCAATTTGAGACTAAATATTTAAACACATTGCTGTTTATGTCTCAAGGAAAGAGATAACGATGTTCTCATATGGCAACACCAGAGCGATAACCAATGTTACATTGGTCCATTGATACAACACTACCAGCAAAAAATATATGGCCTGTGTGAGATATACAGAAAACAGTGCCAGTAACTCAAACAGCAGAGATAGAATCAAGATGCAACAAAGCTTGTCAAATCATTGGACAGTTATCACAACTATTGTCCGACAAGGAAATAACTCTGGAGGCAAAACGAGCACTATACAATACAATCTTCATCCCAACGTTGTGCTACCAATGCCAGACCTGGACCCAAGTTCCAAGAACAATAAGACAAATAACCTCTACAGAGATGAAATGTGTTAGACGAATGACAGGAAACAGTCTGAGAGATAAGATCAGAAATGAAGAACTGAGAAAAAAGCTAGGAATAGCCCCCACCATAGAATATATAAGGAAACAACAGATAAAATGGTTTGGCCACGTGGCAAAGCAGAAAGAATAAAACACAACACAACGAGCCTTCAACAAACGTTATGAGAACACAAGACCCAAGAGTCGACCACGAAAAAGATGGGTCGATGGAATATTAGAAGCACTAGGAAACATAACAGCAACAGAGGCGAACAGAAGAGCAAAAGACCGCAAATTATATCTCCCCTCGACGCTGAAAGGCAAATAAGGAAGGAAAAAAAAAGAAGAAGAGTGTCAGTAACTGTTATCGCTGCATCATCATCATTGAGTGCCGTCTCCGCATAGAAGGTTGGCTACCATGGAGCGTCATTGAGCTCTGTCTCTTGCTTTGGTGGTGCAGGTTGTCATAGACTGACTTGTCCATCTTTTGGACGTTATTCCTCCATTTTAGTCTTCTTCTGCCTCTGCTTCTTTTACCATGTATTTTCCTTTCCAAAATTACTTTTAGTTGGTTGGCTGTTGTGTCTTTTAACATGCTCATAAAGTCTCATTTGTCTTATTTGACTAGTGTTTAGTAGTTCTCTTTTCATTTTTAGTTGTTTTAAGACTTCATCGTTTGTGTTCTTTTCTTTCCTTCCCATTCTTCCTATTCTTCTATAGATCCACATTTCAAAGGCTTCAATTCTCTGTTCTGTTTTCTTGTCTAATGTCCCTGTTTCTGCACTATATAGGAATGTTGAGACGATGTAAGATTTTGCTATTCTTAGCTCTAGCCCTTATTTATTTTGATGTTAGTATACTTTTCACGGCATAAAATTTACTTTTTTTGCATTCCTATTCTTTTATTTATTTCAGTATTACATTTTCCATCACTGGTTATAGTGTGTCCAAGGTAGTTTTAGCTCTGAAGTACGCTGCATGTGAAGGAAAACTAAATTTCACTGCCATAATTGTCTGAAACCTATCTATGAACAGACTCAAACCACGTATCTATATACTAATATATATGATCTTTTCTTACAGTAAGTATCAAATTAAGTAACAAACTCGCTGAGTAAAGCAAAGTTATTGTTCAATACAAGAAGAGAAAAAACATAAATAAATAAATACATATTTTTTTTTATTAAAAAAAAAAAAGTAAAGTACCCCTGTCACGCCAAGTGGCGTATAGGGGATATGGTGTTAGTGACCATAAATTTTACAGACCTTTAACATGATTTTTGGGGTAATGTGGTCGGTATTACGCCCGTACCGCTTTACCTTCCCAGAAAAAAAATCCGGTACCCATTAAAGGCTGGGTGAACCCGGAAACCGTTGGTTGAGATCGAACCCTACCTCTTGTCCTTTGTAGTCTAGTTCACTAACCACTGAGCTATCATTTTTAAATACTATTTTATTTTTACCATCGTCATGTCGTTCCAATATGCACTTTTACATGTCTAATGCAATTCAATGAAAGAAATGTTGATGCTCATTGTCTTTTCATTTTGATTTCATATTGATGTAATTTATTCACGACAAACACTAATTATTATTGATTTCACTTTAGTAATCATTATCTTGCTATCACAAACTACCAGGGATTATTCACTAAAGTTTTTTTTTTTTTTTTTTTTAAAGGTATGCAACTGCTTCTCGTATAACTGTACACGGAAGTACGCAAATTTCATCCTCTGCGCGAGTTTAAAATTACTCTTGCCGAGTTTGATCATTCTGTGAAAAAAAAAAAAAAACTTCAATCAATAAGTCAGAGAATAAACTTTTACATTAAAAACAATTAGAAAAGATCTCGCCGTACTTCGACAACATTAGTTTTGTGTGTCCCTCGGCCGCTCGCCATTTTCCATAACCCTCTCCGGCCTCTCGGTTATGATAGATCGTTTCCATGGAGCCACGTGACAGTCATTGAGGACAGTAGCGTCCCTGGCAGACAGGCCGTCCATAGCAACGCATTATCTGCTCGAATATACGTCGTTAGGAGCTGTAACTGTCTGGTCCCTAATAATTTCTGAGAAGAAATCTGCGATGTGGCTGGGAAGTTAGATCCACATGCCCACATGATTAACGTAATTTTTGATGTGGGTAGGGTGGAAACATGGGGAATAATAAATTGTGGGAGATGGTAGAGGAGTTAGTCACTGTGGGTAAGAACGAGACACGGGATTAGAGTTAGTTAACGTGGATGGTAATGAGAAACGGAATATGGGTTCGTTCATATTTTCTGTGAGTCAGGAAATATAGAATTAGAGCTAGCTAGTGTGTGTATGATGTGTTAGTCACAGAATTAGAGTTAGTTAATGTGTGTGTAAGTGTTAGCCACATAATTAGAGTTAGTTAATGTGTGTGTAAGTGTTAGTCACAGAATTATAGTTAGTTAATGTGTGTGTGTAAGTGTTAGTCACAGAATTATAGTTAGTTAATGTGTGTGTGTAAGTGTTAGTCACATAATTAGAGTTAGTTAATGTGTGTGTGTGTAAGTGTTAGTCACAGAATTATAGTTAGTTAATGTGTGTGTGTAAGTGTTAGTCACAGAATTACAGTTAGTTAATGTGTGTGTGTGTAAGTGTTAGTCACAGAATTATAGTTAGTTAATGTGTGTGTAAGTGTTAGTCACATAATTAGAGTTAGTTAATGTATGTGTAAGTGTTAGTCACATAATTAGAGTTAGTTAATATGTGTGTAAGTGTTAGTCACAGAATTATAGTTAGTTAATGTGTGTGTGTGTGTGTGTTAGTCACATAATTAGAGTTAGTTAATGTGTGTGTAAGTGTTAGTCACAGAATTAGAGTTAGTTAATGTGTGTGTGTGTTAGTCACAGAATTAGAGTTAGTTAATGTGTGTGTAATTGTTAGTCACAGAATTATAGTTAGTTAATGTGTGTGTTAGTGTTAGTCACATAATTAGAGTTAGTTAATGTGTGTGTTAGTGTTAGTCACATAATTAGAGTTAGTTAATGTGTGTGTGTTAGTGTTAGTCACAGAATTAGAGTTAGTTAATATGTGTAAGTGTTAGTCACAGAATTAGAGTTAGTTAATATGTGTAAGTGTTAGTCACAGAATTAGAGTTAGTTAATGTGTGTGTTAGTGTTAGTCACATAACTAGAGTTAGTTAATGTGTGTGTTAGTGTTAGTCACATAATTAGAGTTAGTTAATATGTGTAAGTGTTAGTCACAGAATTAGAGTTAGTTAATGTGTGTGTTAGTATTAGTCACATAATTAGAGTTAGTTAATGTGTGTGTTAGTGTCAGTCACGTAATTAGAGTTAGTTAATGTGTGTGTTAGTGTTAGTCACAGATTAGAGTTAGTTAATGTGTGTGTTAGTGTTAGTCACAGAATTATAGTTAGTTAATGTGTGTGTAAGTTTTAGTCACAGATTTAGTGTTAGTTAATGTGTGTGTGTAAATGTTAGCCACAGAATTAAGAGTTAGTTAATATGTGTGTGAGTGTTAGCCACGTAATTAGAGTTAGTTAATGTGTGTGTTAGTGTTAGTCACAGAATTATAGTTAGTTAATGTGTGTGTTAGGGTTAGCCACGTAATTAGACTTAGTTAATGTGTGTGTTAGGATTAGTCACGTAATTAGAGTTAATTAATGTTTGTGTTAGGATTTGCCACGTAATTAGAGTTAGTTAATGTGTGTGTTAAGGTTAGCCACGTCATTAGTGTTAGTTAATGTGTGTGTTAGGATTAGCCACGTAATTAGAGTTAGTTAATGTGTGTGTTAGTGTTAGCCACGTAATTAGAGTTAGTTAATGTGTGTGTTAGTGTTAGCCACGTAATTAGAGTTAGTTAATGGTTATGTTAGTGTTAGCCACAGATGTAGAGTTAGTTAACGTGTGTGTTAGTGTTAGTCACGTAATTAAAGTTAGTTAATGTGTGTGTTAGTGTTAGTCACGTAATTAAAGTTAGTTAATGTGTGTGTTAGTGTTAGTCACGTAATTAAAGTTAGTTAACGTGTGTGTTAGTGTTAGTCACGTAATTAAAGTTAGTTAATGTGTGTATTAGTGTTAGTCACGTAATTAAAGTTAGTTAATGTGTGTGTGTGTTAGTCACGTAATTAGAGTTAGTTAACGTGTGTGTTAGTGTTAGTCACGTAATTAAAGTTAGTTAACGTGTGTGTTAGTGTTAGTCACGTAATTAGAGCTAGCTAATGTGTGTGTGGGATATGAATTAATGTGGGGCACAGAAATAGTTAATGTAGGCAAAATGACATTATCATTAATTAATGATGGTGATAATGTATTATGCTTATTTAATGTGAACAATAACACAGGAAACAAAGCTCATGGATGTTACCAATACAAGCAATGATTATTTTTTTCCTTTGCGGTCGCCAACTCACTCTCAGTGGGTCTCGGTAGTCTAGTTGTGAAAACCACCTTACTGGGACTACCGACGTTCGGACTACCCGTGTTCGATTCCCGATGAAAACAGACCTGGATAGTGTTCTGGGAAGGTGAAGAATGCCGCCTCGGATCGTGAATTTTGATGCTTGAAGCGACACTATCCAGGAGTCTCAGAACACTTCTGGATAATCGGCCGAGCACATATGGGTGGAAACTCGCGTGCTAAGACGGCGATTCAAGTCTCGTGGTTTACCTTCACCTTGCTCACAACCTCTCTGTCTCGTGACCGACGTCTTGCCTCGGGGCCAACCAGTCCGCCCCGCATCGTGAGTTTCGACGCTGGAAGCGACACTATCCAGAAGTCTCCAAACACTTCTGGATAGGCGGCCGAGCACATAAGGGTGGAAACTCGCGTGCTAAGACGCCGGTTCAAGTCTCGTACTTTACTTTACTTTACTTTACTTTACTTTACTTTACTTTACTTTACTTTACTTTACTTTACTTTACTTTACTTTAAAAAAAAAAAAACTAACAATTATTTTGAGGTGAAAAATACGCATCATTCTTACAAACTCAGACTGTTCAACTCTTGTGTGGCTACCAGTGCCAAGATGTAAGAGCTGATAATCAACTCAAGCTCTAGAAAAGAGACGAGTTATCCACGAAATGCATACTTCTCCGAAGACTCTTAAACATTTATTGATGAGACTTTACACCAAGTAACTATGTATCAGAAAACTAAGAAAACTAACAAAGTTAACTATGTATAAGAAAAAAAAACCCAGGACATCATTCAAGTTCATAGAGAAGGATTGGTTGTTCTCGGGGCACGACTCCGGTCTCGAGACAGAGAGGTTGTGAGTTCAAATCCTGGTTGCCCCGGTTGGAATTTTTATTTGTGATTTCTCTCTGCGGCAACCTCCCTGGTCTTTGCAGTGAGGCCTGGCTTGAAACGTCAATTACTCATTGGGGGGGGGGGGGGGGGGGGAATGAAGCTTCTGAATTAGAAGTTCTGTGCCTGTACGGCGAGGTACACCTGTGCACACGACTGCCAGGGAAAAAACAAATCTACTCGTACAATTTAGTTCCTAGTCTTTAGGGACTGTGCCAGAGATGTAAGCTGGTGATATATTTATATATATATATATATATATATATATATATATATATATATATATATATATTGAGAAGATGAAAGTATTGTCTTTTGTGTCCATAATGAACGAAAGAAGACCTCGGGTGGCAATAGAAAATAAGAAAGATCAAAAGAAAATTTAAAAAGACAAAAGGAGCCATATTCTGCATAAAGATGTTAATCAAAAAGCACACAGAAGTGAACAAACCAATATATTCCTGCTTCATAGACTACAACAAAGCTTTTGATAGAGTACACCACAAACAACTTATAGAATGCCTAAAAGATAAACATTTAGATGACACAGACACACGACTAATATGTAAGTTACACTGGGAACAAACAGCAACAATAAAATATAACAAAGAGAACTCTACACCCATTGATATAAAAAGAAGAGTAAGACAGGGATGCATCCTATCACCAAGCTTGTTCAATCTATACACTGAGCAAATCTTTAAAAACATCACAGAAATGCCAGGCTTAAACAATAATGGAAAAATAATCAATAACCTAAGATATGCTGATGTTACTGACTAGAAAATCCTAAAGATCTACAACAATTACTTAATGAAATAAATATGACAAGAAAAAATATGGATTATATATGAAAATAAAAAGACTAAAACTATGATCATAAATACAGAAAATACTCAAAACCTACAAGTGAATATCAAAGTTGAAGGAGTAGACCAGGAGACAGTTCAGATATACTACTACCTGGGACATACTATAACCAATGATGGAAAATGTACAACTGAAATAAACAAAAGAATAGGAATGGCAAAAAGTAATTTTAATGCCATGAAAAATATACTAACATCAAAACAAGTAACACTAAGGATAAAAATAAGAATAGCAAAATGTTCTATCTTCTCAACATTCCTGTAATGGTGCAGAAACATGGACATTAGACAAAAAATATAACAAATAATTGAAGCCTTTGGAGTGTGGATATATAGAAGAATATGAAGAATTGGACGGAAATAAAAAAAAAACAAACGATGAAGTTTTAAAACAACTAAAAAGTAAAAGAGAACAACTCAACACAATTAGAAAAAGACAAATGAAATGTTAGGGGCAGGTTAAAAAATACAGCAGCATAACAAAAGTAATGTCGGAAGGAAAAATGCAAGATAGAAAAGGCAGACGCAGACCAGACTTAGATGGACGAGTAACATCAAAGGATGGATAAATCAGCCTATGACAACCTTCACTATCAAAGCAAAAGACAGAGCAGAATGGCGCTCCATGGTAGCCAACCTTCGATGCGGAGACGGCACTCATCGATGATAATGACATATAAATTTATACTTTTTTTTTCAATCCATTCTTTGACCAATAACGATTTTTTTGGGTCATAAATTGTCTGCCCCTGAAAGAGTGAAGAACGAATGATAAAGAAGACTATACTTTAGTAGTCACCGTGTGGACCTCAGAACGGATGATACAGAAGACTGTACTTTAGTGGTCACCGTCTGGACCTGAGAACGAATGATAAAGAAGACTATACTTTAGTAGTCACCGTGTGGACCTCAGAAAGGATGATAAAGAAGACTATACTTTAGTAGTCACCGTGTGGACCTCAGAAAGGATGATAAAGAAGTCTATACTTTAGTAGTCACCGTGTGGACTTCAGAACGGATGATACAGAAGACTATACTTTAGTAGTCACAGTGTGGACCACAGAACAGATTATAGAGAAAACTATACTTTAGTAGTCACCGTGTGGACCTCAGAACGGATGATAGAGAAGACTATACTTTAGTAGTCACCGTGTGGACCTCAGAACAGATGATAGAGAAGACTATACTTTAGTAGTCACCGTGTGGACCACAGAACAGATGATAGAGAAGACTATACTTTAGTAGCCACCGCCTGGACCTGAGAACGAATGATAGAGAAGTCTATACTTTAGTAGTCACCGTGTGGACCTCAGAACAGATGATAGAGAAGACTATACTTTAGTAGTCACCGTGTGGACCTCAGAACGGATGATAGAGAAGACTATACTTTAGTAGCCACCGTGTGGACCTCAGAACGGATGATAGAGAAGACTATACTTTAGTAGTCACCGTGTGGACCTCAGAACGGATGATAGAGAAGACTATACTTTAGTAGTCACCGTGTGGACCTCAGAACGGATGATAGAGAAGACTATAATTTAGTAGTCACCGTGTGGACCTCAGAACGGATGATAGAGAAGACTATACTTTAGTAGTCACCGTGTTGACCTCAGAACAGATGATAGAGAAGACTATACTTTAGTAGTCACCGTGTGGACCTCAGAAAGCTGAAGAGGGCACCCTTCACCAATTAAAGACTCAATAGTTACAAGTTTAAAATAAACTGTACAACCTTTGAACTATTACCAAAACTACCAACTAGAAAAGTTCTCGAAACAAACACACAAAAAACCGATTCAATGTTAAAAAAAAAAAGTATGTACTAAGTAGCTGATGTAGAAAATTATACTCGTGTGATATTTGTCAATAATGGTATCAATTACTGCTGCCAAGTCTGTGGTTTTGTGATCGGCCTGTGACCTTTGGAAAGGTCAAATCAGATGCTAGACAGTTCTTTTGTGATCCCCCCGCCAACAGTCTGGGACCAATCATCGTTTATTTTATCTGGCTGCCAACAGCCAATCACTGAAGACCACAAATCTAGACCTTTCTGTCTCTGGCTACTATCAAGACTTAGACTTAGCAGAGAATATTGGGGAGTGGAAAGAGGGGTTGAGAAGGTCGATGTCCGGGAACCAGTGTGGGTAGAGAGAGAGGAGTTGATAAGGGTACGCTAATCAGTGGATCTATCTCTGCTTTGTTATCATACAAACATTAAACGAAGGGAGGTCAAAAAGTAATGCACACCCATTTTTTTCTCGGCTAATAATAAAGATAAGAATATGAAATTTTGCACACTTGGAATATGACATGTTCCAATTATGTTCACCAAATTGCACAGCATTCTGATAAATATTACGCAATCTATGAACCGTTAAAATGGAGCTTGTCAACAATGTCCGTTACAAACAGCGAATTGTCATAGAATTTCTGGTTGCGGAAAAAGAAACTGTGGCAAACATTCATAAACGACTGTGTGCAGTGTACAAATGTTCTGCAGTCGATAGGAGCACAGTTAGTCGCTGGGTTCAGAGAATTAAAGCTGCAGAAAGTGTACGAGTGGAGCTGCATGATTTGTCGCGTTCTGGACGTGTTGCCTCGGCTACCAGCACAGACATGTTAAACCGGGCTGATGCCATTATTCGTAAGGATAGGCGTATCACAAGTCAGCAATTGGCATTGCAGCTTACAGTCAGCAACGGAAGTGCAATCGCAATTTTTAAAACTCTCGGATATTCAAAGATTTGCGCTCGATGGGTTCCTCGGTGCCTAACAAATGATCACAGAGTTCAAAGGAAAACATTATGTTCTGAATTGTTGGAGCGTTTCGGTGTTGAAGGAGAAATGTTTTTGTCAAAAATTGTTACCGGTGACGAAACGTGGGCACATTATTATGAGCCTGAAACAAAAATGCAGTCAATGGAATGGCATCATCCGCAGTCACCAAAAAGAAAAAAATTCAAAACATCTCCATCAACCGGAAAGGTGATGATCACTGTCTTCTGGGACATTGATGGTGTGATTCTTGTTGATGTAATGACAAGAGGTGAGACAATCAACTCGACAGCTTACATCAATACACTGACAAAACTCAAAAATCGGTTCCACAGAGTTCGGCCTAATAAGCCATCTGCAGATTTGTTGCTTCAACATGACAATGCACGCCCTCACACAAGTCTGGTAACACGGGAAGCAATCAACAAATTTGGTTGGACTGTACTGCCCCATCCTCCTTACAGCCCTGATCTGGCTTCCTCAGATTTCCATCTGTTTGGACCACTCAAAAAATTCCTGCGTGGGACACACTTTGACAATGATGAGGATGTGATCCGTGCAGTTAAAAAATGGCTACGCGAGCAGGACAAAACTTGGTACAAACAAGGCATTCATGACCTAGTTTCGCGTTGGCGTAAGGCAATACGCTTGGGCGGAGATTATGTCAAAAAATAGGTAGTGTCAAGGGGATGTTCAGCTACAATCTGTGAAAATTTCACACATTTTGCCCGAATAGTTTCCGAGAAAAAAATTGGTGTGCATTACTTTTTGACCTCCCTTCGTATATTATGCAAATTCTTAAAAGAAAATTCATATAAGTAATATTATAATAAATAAAGCAAAAAGAGAGCTAATTTCCAATATTAGGAAGAAAGTTTCCGGTGTCATGGCGGCTTCGTGTAGTCGTTTTTTTTATAATTCGGCAATTGCTGATATATATTTAAATGATTTACGCGACAGTCTAGTTGTGAAATTATGTGTTGCTATTCCCCGTGTGGTGTATGTTTTACTTCTGACGTGTAGATGAACTGTGATTACCAATATTTAAGTGGGATATGATTTATTCTTTTTTGTGTCGCGTGTTCGCGGTTCGATAGGCAAGCACATGGTTCGACAAAAATGTTACCGGTAACCGGGTATGTTCAACCCTTATGTGAAAAGTCTGTGACGGTGGATGGGGCGGAGGAATCAGAAATGATCAACGGCCCAGAAAGCGAAAACAGCAAAGTGTGTGGTACACATGAGGCATATTCAGAACACGAAAGACTGATATGGCTGACCACCGTGAAAGAGATTGGAGCCTCATCACGTACTAGTCCAGAGGAAGCCATGGAGAGGAATTCGAACTTATGTCGGAGGAAAGATCTTAAAATAAGTACTTGGAATGTTAGGACTCTATATCATGAAGGGAAATTGAAAAATCTGATTCAAGAAGCAGAACGAATAAATATAGATATTTTAGGCATATCAGAGACAAGATGGAAAGAATGTGGGTACATAGAGGATTACAAATATACATTTATATACTCAGGAAACACAACAGAACATCAAAGAGGGGTAGGAATACTGATAAAAAGAGAGCTACAAAATATATAAGTACCCACTGGACATACAGTGATAGGATTATACTACTAAAATTGAAAGCAAAACCATTCGACATCGCAATAATACAGACATATGCACCTACTCAAGACTACACAGATGAACAAATAGAGGCATACTATGAAGACCTAAATAAAGTTATGAAGCAAGTGAAATCTTCAGACATCTTGATTGTAATGAGTGACACGAACGCTAAAGTAAGAAAAGGTAGATATAAGACAATTATAGGAAATCATGGTTTAGGAAAAAGAAATGACAGAGGAGAAAGATTAATACAATTCTGTGAAGAAAACAGGTTGATAATATGTAACACCTACTTTGAGCACGAGAAAAGGAAACTATACACATGGAAAAGCCCTGGAGATAAGAAGAGAAATCAAATAGATTACATAATGATAAAAGAAAGGTTCCGTAACAGCGTAAAGAAAGCCAAAACCTATCCAGGAGCAGATATTAGTTCAGATCACAATCCTGTAATGATTAAAATGAAAATCAAACTAAAGAGAAATAAGCCAAAGTCTAATTCATCAACAAACCCACTCGACATAACAGCTTTAAATCAAAAAGATATTAAAGATAAATATAAAATACAAGTAAAAAACACATACCAGAAGCTGCTAGAAGAAGGAATTGAGCAATACAGAAGAGAAAATCCTGATGAAAAAGTAACAACCAAATAGCAATGCATAAAGGAAAGCATACAAGAAACCTGCGACACGTTACCCACAAGAGAAAAGAATAAAAAACAAAAATGGATAACTAACACCATCTTAGAAAAAATGGAAGAAAGGAGACAAGCGAAGAACACTGCCCAATACAATAAAATAGATAATGAAATACGCAAAATGCGCAAAAAGCCAAAAGAAGACTGGCTCAGCCAAAAATGTATAGAAATAGTAACTATAGAAAGCAAACAAGACTTAAGAGGAATGCACACAGAAATAAAGAGAATGACTAATAAAATTTAAAAAGCCACAGAAGGTGGATGCATTGCAGACAAAAAAGGAAAAATGCTAAAAGACAATAACGATATTATAGATAGAAGGCAGGAATATATAACAGAACTATTTCATGATCAAAGGGACAAGAAACCAGTTATAAAATGTACTATAAAATCTTAAAATCTGAGGTGGAAAAAGCTATAAAAACAATGAAAAAGGGAAAAGCAACAGAACCTGACAGCATACAGATAGAGATGATACAGGCTCTAGAAGATTTTGGCATTGAAGTGATTGCAGACATATGCAACGACATATACCACACAGGATACATACCAAATGAACTAAAAACATCAGCTTTCATTGCATTGCCTAAAAAGAATGGTGCAGTTGAGTACAGTGACTTTAGAACAATAAACCTAATGAGCCATGTTACAAAAATCTTGCTAAAAGTTATACAAGGAAGGATTCAGAATAAAATCAATACTGAATTTAGATGAGCAGCAATTTGGATTTAGGAAAAATAGAGGGACAAAAGAAGCCATAATTCTGCATGAGAACATTAATCGAAAAGTACACAGAAGTAAACAAACCAATATATGCCTGCTTCATAGACTACACCAAAGCTTTTGATAGAGAACACCACAAACAACTTATAGAATAATAAAATATAACAAAGAGAACTCTACACCAATTGATATAAAAAGAGGAGTAAGACAGGGATTCATCATATCACCAAGCTTGTTCAATCTAAACACTGAGCAAATCTTTAAAAACATCATAGAGATGCCAGGCTTACAAATTAATGGAAAGATAATCAATAACTTAAGATATGCGGATGATACTGTACTACTAGCAGAAAATCCTAAAGATCTACAACAATTACTTAATGAAATAAACATGACAAGCAAAAAATATGGACTAGATATGAATATCAAAAAGACTAAAACTATGATCATAAACAAAGAAAATACTCAAAACCCACAAGTGGATATCAAAATTGAAGGAATAGACCTGGAGACAGTTCAGAACTACAACTACCTTGGACATACTATAACCAGTGATGGAAAATGTACAACTGAAATAAACAAAAGAATAGAAATGGCAAAAAGTAATTTTAATGTCATGAAGAACATACTAACATCAAAACAAATAACACCAAGGCTAAAACTAAGAATAGAAAAATGTTACATCTCAATATTTCTATATGGTGCAGAAACATGGACGTTAGACAAGAAAACAGAACAGAGAATTGAAGCCTTTGAAATGTGGATATATAGAAGAATAGGTAGAATTGGATGGAAGGAAAAGAAAACAAACGATGAAGTCTTAAAACAACTAAAAATGAAAAGAGAACTACTAAAAACAAGACAAATGCAATTGTTGGGCCATGTTAAAAGACACAACAGCCTACTAAAAGTAATCCTGGAGGGGAAAATACAAGGTAAAAGAGGCAGAGGCAGACGAAGACTAACATGGACGAGTAATATCAAAAGATGGACAAATCAGCCTATGACAACCTGCACGATCAAAGCAAGAGACAGAGCAGAATGACGCTCCATGGTAGCCAACATTCGTTGCGGAGACGGCACTCGATGATGATGAGGAAGAAACAATCATCATTTTTTGACCATGTAATGAGAAGAGAACAACTGGAATATATTGTAACAACTTGGAAAATTGAGGGACGAAGAGATAGAGGGAAGCAAAGAGAAAAAATACCAGACAGCTTAAGAGAATGGCTTGGCAGAAGGTCAACAACAGAAATGATAAATAACTGTCGTAATCGAAAGTTGTGGAGAGACATGATCACCTACGCCAGCAGGCCCGGTACTCGATGATGATGATGAATTCCTTAATGTGACCTCAATTTTATTCGATCTTATTATCTCTCTTACATGACCTCTTTTGTCCATTATTCATCTATCGTCGTTTTCTTCATCTTCTTCTTTCTCTCATCTATTCCTCCACATGACTTTTCGTGATCTTCTCCTAACACTTGTAGCCTCTTCTTCTCTAATCTTTCTTACACAATATCCTCACAGTTTTCTCTTTCTCCAATCACATTCTTTATATCTTCTGACACTTTCAGTATGCTTCTCTTCTCTCTTGCTCTCTTGTATGTTTCTGTCTTCTGTCTCACCCCATTTCTCTTATTTCTCTGCCTTCTTTTTCACCTTCCAACGTACTGTTCTACAAACCCACTTTTCCTCTCCCATTATATTTCTTCTTCTGTCTCTCAATTCCTCATCTAAATTTCATCTTTTATATTTCTTACGCATGTGTGTATGTTTGTGCATGTACGTGTGCGTGTGCTTGTATGTATGTGTGTATGTATGTATGTATGTATGTATGTATGTATGTATGTATGTATGTATGTATGTATGTATGTATGTATGTATGTATGTATGTATGTATGTATGTATGTATGTATGTATGTATGTATGTATGTATGTATGTATGTATGTATGTATGTATGTATGTATGTATGTATGTGTGTGTGTATGTATGTATGTATGTATGTATATATGTACATGTGTATGTATGTACATATGTGTGTGCATATATGTGTATGTATATATGTATGCATGTTTGTATGTATATTTTTTTTAGTATGTATGCATAAATGTGTGTGTAAGTGTGTATGTATGTATTTGTGTATGTTTGCATATATCTATGTTTAATCGTGAACGGTCATTTTTTTCAACCAGGAGTTGTAAAAAAGTAAAGTACCCCCGTCACGCCAAATGGCTTATAGGGACTATGGTGTTAGTGACCATAAATTTTACAGACCGTCAGTGCATTATTTTCGGGGTAATGTGGTCGGTATTACGCCCGTGCTGCATTACTTTCCCAGAAAAAAATCCGGTACCCATTTAAGGCTGGGTGAACCCGGAAGCCGTCGGTTGGGATCGAACCTTAACCCTTGTCCTTTGTAGTTCATTTCACTAACCACTTAGCTATTGCGGCTCCACAAATAATAATAAATTAATATTATTATAGAGGGAAACTTCCGAGGCGATAATTCAGCAAATCATAGGAGGTGGAGTTATGTTTTACATCACTCAGAAAAATTTGACAAGTAAACAACAGCAGAAAAAAAACAACAAAGAACAATATATGGTCCGCAGCAGGATCCATGCTATAATCATGAGAACACCTGCGTTAAAGACATCTTCCACGATAGCTATTTTTTTATACAGCTAAGTGGCAGTGATCCCTAACGTTCGGCATCTG
This sequence comes from Megaustenia siamemsis, assembly GCA_032433765.1. Taxonomy (NCBI): domain Eukaryota; kingdom Metazoa; phylum Mollusca; class Gastropoda; order Stylommatophora; family Ariophantidae; genus Megaustenia; species Megaustenia siamemsis. Next base: position 22,371,139 of record JAVIAB010000160.1, on the reverse strand, counting down.
GTGGCAAGGCGCAGTGCCAAGGAGTACGGGTTTGATCCTGCTTCGGACTATATATTGTTCTTTGTTTTTTTTCTGTTGTATATTTATCAATTTTTCTGAGTGATGCAACACATACCTCTTCCTTTTCCTATCTGGAGGGCACGAGCATACCTGAAGATTAGTGCAGAAAAAGAGCATCAATTGGACCACGAGCTCAACACAAGGAAAGGTGCCAGGCTAAAAAGAGGAAAATCATGGGTGGGTCGAGCAGAAGATGTCATCAAATAGGTCTGTGGGCTTACCAATAACAACGTTGGCGAGGAGTGGATACCTGTGCCTACGTCATTCAAGGGGACTTTCGTGTGTTGTCACACACGACAGGAAAAGTAGGGGACAGAACTCAGTCGTTGTCAATACGGAGGTCAACGGTCTCTCATCTGCGATAACACCGATGAGAAAGTTTCAGTCATCTATACAGACGGATCTGTAATACGACACCAAAAAGATGCATGGGCATTTACAGCCCGCTCGGCAGGCAGAATAATCAAAGAAGACAGTGGTGCATACGTTATGACCACAAGTAGCATGACGATGGAGGTGATGCCAGTGACCAGGACATTCAACTGATTAGAGTCACAAGACTACACCCATGCCTGTATACTGAGTGATTAGATGAGTATGATAAAAAAAAGGTGGAGGCGGGCTCTGTACGCATGCAATGGTTAGGGTCATTGCAGAAGTAAAATATACGTAAAGTAACCTTTGTGTATGTCCCTGGACATTCGAGAGTGATTCGGAAATGAAAGAGCGGACACGTTGGCTAGCTGCGCTGTTATTGAGGACGGTCAACCAATGGATCGGACGGACACCATAAATGCCCTCCGAGATGTGGGAAGAGCACAGGACAACCACAAATCCACGTCACTCCTTCGGATGAAAGAGATGGGAGTTAAGACGGGCACAGCCAGAAATGAGAAACTTAGTGGCCGTGTAAGAAGACGAAGACTTATCAACCAACATAGAACTGGAGTCGTCAGTCGCTGGACACTGCGGGATTTGCTGAGGAGGGAAATTGAGCACCTATGGACATGCTCGGAGTGCAATGATGATGACCAGCAAATAACTCAATAACTCAATACCTCTTCCTCCTATGATTCGCATGTTTTCCCCTCTTATGACACTGCGTGTGAATGAATATACTCTGTACAAAACGTTTCTCTTTGTTGTTAGGTACTGTTTCTATTGAAATATAGAGGTTAGCTGTTCTTTATTAAAAGGAGAGTTAAGTAGTTCTAAATGGTCACACCAAGGTTGGACAGAACAACGTTTGGAAGATAAGGCTTTCTTTTATCACGAACATAATATGAGAAAACATGAAACGTGAAATGAAAGGATAAAAAGATGGGCGGAGGGGGTGGATGAATATGAATGCAAAAAGCAGAAACTTATCGTGTCTGGGATCAATAAATTGATACGATGAACATAGATTGTGAGGGAATAACGTTTTCTGTGTGTTTGATTGCTAATTTCGTATATAGGAATGTTCATAACTAGACAGATTGAGGGGCAGATAGATAAACAGACAGACGGAAATATGGATGGATAGATGAATGGATTGATAGATATGTGGATAGATTATTAGTAAATTTGAATGATGACTGATTGGAGAGACAGAAGAATCTCCGTTGAATTTATGAATACTAATTTTTAACAAAGGAATTTTTCTTTCTTCACTTCCTCTTGTACACATTCTTTCTTGACTTCCTCTTGTACACATTCTTTCTTGACTTCCTCTTGTACACATTCTTTCTTTACTTCCTCTTGTACACATTCTTTCTTCACTTCCTCTTGTACACATTCTTTCTTCACTTCCTCTTGTACACATTCTTTCTTCACTTCCTCTTGTACACATTCTTTCTTCATTTCCTCTTGTACACATTCTTTCTTCACTTCCTCTTGTACACATTCTTTCTTCACTACCTCTTGTACACATTCTTTCTTCACTTCCTCTTGTACACATTCTTTCTTCACTTCCTCTTGTACACATTCTTTCTTCACTTCCTCTTGTACACATTCTTTCTTCACTTCCTCTTGTACACATTCTTTCTTCACTTCCTCTTGTACACATTCTTTCTTCACTTCCTCTTGTACACATTCTTTCTTCACTTCCTCTTGTACACATTCTTTCTTCACTTCCTCTTGTACACATTCTTTCTTCACTTCCTCTTGTACACATTCTTTCTTCACTTCCTCTTGTACACATTCTTTCTTCACTTCCTCTTGTACACATTCTTTCTTCACTTCCTCTTGTACACATTCTTTCTTCACTTCCTCTTGTACACATTCGTGTCTGGAAGGAGATACAATGTTCTTGTTCTTCTGGCTGCCTCAAACATTATCACTTGATGTTGTTTTAATGTTTCTTTAATGCTGTCTGTCCATCTTGCTATTCCTCTGCTCAGAAAAAAATGAATGAAGTAAGGATGGAAGGAAGAAACGAATAAAGGAAGGTAGGAAGACAGGAAAGAAGGAAGGAAGCAATGAATGATGTAAGAATGAAAGAAGGAAGGAATTCAGGAAGGAAAGAAAGAAAGGATAGGAGGAAAGAAGGAAGGAAGGAAGGAAGGAAGGAAGGAAGGAAGGAAGGAAGGAAGGAAGGAATGAAGGAAGGAAGGAAGGAAGGAAGGAAGGAAGGAAGGAAGGAAGGAAGGAAGGAAGGAAGGAAGGAAGGAAGGAAGGAAGGAAGGAAGGAAGGAAGGAAGGAAGGAAGGAAGGAAGGAAGGAAGGAAGGAGCATACGAACGAATATATTGGACAGTAAAATAATGATTGCTTGACTGATTCGCTGTAAGAAGGTAGGGAAGATGTTACCGACGGGCGAGCATTCTCGTTTGTTCCAACAAATGTACAAGATATCCATAGGATTTGTGCATTCTACCGACACGGGTTCTATATTCTTGTTACGTGTCCTGGCAAGTCACTTAATCAATAAGAATTCTATTGAAACCCCCTGACACTGCATCTCGGCGCTCATCAATCAGCCCTCGGTTAGACAGAATGGGCCGGGGGGAACGTGCAGAGGGATGTGTAGGCAAGTTTACACCCCCCGCCCCTTTTTCCCCCTACAAAAGGAGAAAGAATTAAGAGGAATCATCAATGCATATCTAAAGCAGTTTCCTGGTGTATGAACCTCGCCTAATTTAACAAATTTTACTTTGGCCTTGTTCACAAAATACAAAACGACCTGTTTTTGTTGACCTATTAGTAATCTATGCAGAGGGTCATCACACAGGAGAAGAATAAAGAAGCCCTCGCCACGACTCGCATTTGATTTAAGGAAAAAAATGGTGTTAGTGCACCACCTTTTCGACAATCAAAAGATGATTTTTTATTGTTGTAATTATGTGGTCAGCATTACGTTAGTGCTGTATTATCATAAAAATCGTTGGTGTCCACACTTCTTCTAAGGGTTCACCTGTTAATTGGCCGTGGATGCGCTGTGTCGCTAGTTTATGGCATAGGCATGATATCTGCGCCTTTCGGCCCGATACATCCGTTTTCGGTAGGGATGGATAGATTTGCTTAACATTTTTTTTTGCCCGGACAGCGGAGGTTTTTAGTCTGCTCTTTTCAACTTATCTGTCAACGGTTCTTTAACGTGCGCGAGTGCACACGGGACCTCCTGCTTTTCGCCATTTTTCGAGAGGGCTGGACACCAGATCTCACTACCCAGAGGCCGGGGGAGAGTTAAGATACAAATAAACCACGCGTTCGATTTTAAAAACAAATTTCTCCCGCTGTGGTGGAAATCGAACCTAGGACATTCCTGTCGAGAGGCCGACGTCTTACTTCTAGATTATTCCGTCCCCTACGGTGCTCATTCAGATTGGATGGATCTTTTTCCGCCAGCTTTTACCTTCGTCGAAGTCCCTAGAGACTAGGAACTGAATTTTTGCGTGTTAATCCATTTTTCCCTGTCACCTGTATGCACAGGGGTCCCTCCCCGCACAGGCAGATAACTATGACTTCGGAGGTACTCATATTTTTTCCGTCGATGGGTAATTGACGTTTCAAGCCGGGCCTCGATGATGAATCTAAAAGATGTCGATCCTGATAGAGCTCGACGCCTTGTCAAGAGGTTAGATTATTGTCCATTGTCCAAACATGACTTCAGCGTGGCACGAGAAATGAGATCAGCTAGGCCTTCACTTAGTGAATTGTACAGATTACGCTTCGGTCAACAATAGGTGTAAGGTCTCAAGTTGAGTCAACAAAAGGTGTAAGGTCTCAAGTTGAGTCAACAAAAGGTGTAAGGTCTCAAGTTGAGTCAACAATAGGTGTAAGGTCTCAAGTTGAGTCAACAAAAGGTGTAAGGTCTCAAGTTGAGCCAACAAAAGGTGTAAGGTCTCAAGTTGAGTCAACAATAGGTGTAAGGTCTCAAGTTGAATCAACAAAAGGGGTAAGGTCTCAAGTTGAATCAACAAAAGACGTAAGGTCTCAAGTTGAGTCAACAAAAGGGGTAAGGTCTCAAGTTGAGTCAACAAAAGGGGTAAGGTCTCAAGTTGAGTCAGCAAAAGGTGTAAGGTCTCAAGTTGAATCAACAAAAGTTGTAAGGTCTCAAGTTGAGTCAACAAAAGGGGTAAGGTCTCAAGTTGAGTCAACAAAAGGTGTAAGGTCTCAAGTTGAGTCAACAAAAGGTGTAAAGTCTCAAGTTGAATCAACAAAAGGTGTAAGGTCTCAAGTTGAGTCAACAAAAGGTGTAAGGTCTCAAGTTGATTCAACAAAAGGTGTAAAGTCTCAAGTTGAATCAACAAGAGTTGTAAGGTTTCAGGTTGAGTCAACACAGTGTACAAGGCCTTAGGTTGAGTCAAAAAATTTTGGGAAGAGTAAAAACATATAACGCTTACTTGGGTTTATAATGCATGGATGATGTTTTGTAGAGTCAGTGACACATTTGTCCTCTTTACTGGAGTCCTTGCTGAAGACAGCACCAGTCGAAAGTTTGTGGCTTTACTGTTGACATTATATGACAGTGTTACCGCTGTTATGACGCCTATTCACATCTGATACCATTAACTGTTTAGTGAATAGGCTGTATAAAACTTATAACGTGGCAATCAACTATGTAATATATAATAGCGAGTTAATAGACTATGTAAGTCTTATAAAACTAGTCAGTAGACTATGTAAGACATGACAGACGGTTGGTAGCAAGCAATGATGATTAATCAGTAGTTTGGTAAAGCATTAGTGTCTAATACTGGGTGCTGCTTTACTGAATATCTCTCGTGGCTGAATGTGCCAATCCTGGACAGACAAATCCATCCACAGAACGAGCAAGGTGTGCCCGCGGTACCCTGTGTTAACTGGTTTCTTTTGTGCTTTTGTCTTCTGAATTTGACAACAACACTGTCTCGAAAGAGCTTATTATGCACAGCAAAACCCACTCCATGTAAGCAAGGCTGCTCAGGCTTTAGCCCCTGCCAGAAAAAAGGTGTAATGTTTTTTCCCTGACTGAACCACAATCTGCAAGCCTTGTTTCCTGAAGGGCTGCAATATCAACATGTAGTCTCTGCAGCTCCATGTCGATGAGGGCTGTTTTCCTGATGTTTTCTACATTCGTGAGGTTGGTGTTATTTAATCCAGGACGCAAGGTTCTAACGTTCCATGTGCCGAGCATGAGAGATTGTGTCTTCCTTCTGCTGTGTTCTAACGTTCCATGTGCCGAGTATGAGAGATTGTGTCTTCCTTCTGCTGTGTCCTAACGTTCCACGTGCCGAGTATGAGAGATTGTGTCTTCCTTCTGCTGTGTCCTAACGTTCCATGTGCCGAGTATGAGAGATTGTGTCTTCCTTCTGCTGTGTATTAACGTTCCATGAGCCGAGTATGAGAGATTGTGTCTTCCTTCTGCTGTGTTCTAACATTCCATGAGCCGAGTATGAGAGATTGTGTCTTCCTTCTGCTGTGTTCTAACATTCCATGAGCCGAGTATGAGAGATTGTGTCTTCCTTCTGCTGTGTCCTAACATTCCATGAGCCGAGTATGAGAGATTGTGTCTTCCTTCTGCTGTGTTCTAACATTCCATGAGCCGAGTATGAGAGATTGTGACTTTCTTCTGCTGTGTCCTAACATTCCATGAGCCGAGTATGAGAGATTGTGTCTTTCTTCTGCTGTGTTCTAACGTTCCATGTGCCGAGTATGAGAGATTGTGTCTTTCTTCTGCTGTGTTCTAACGTTCCATGTGCCGAGTATGAGAGATTGTGTCTTCCTTCTGCTGTGTTCTAACGTTCCATGTGCCGAGTATGAGAGATTGTGTCTTCCTTCTGCTGTGTTCTAACGTTCCATGTGCCGAGTATGAGAGATTGTGTCTTCCTTCTGCTGTGTTCTAATATTCCATGAGCCGAGTATGAGAGATTGTGACTTTCTTCTGCTGTGTCCTAACATTCCATGAGCCGAGTATGAGAGATTGTGTCTTCCTTCTGCTGTGTCCTAACATTCCATGAGCCGAGTATGAGAGATTGTGTCTTCCTTCTGCTGTGTTCTAACATTCCATGAGCCGAGTATGAGAGATTGTGACTTTCTTCTGCTGTGTCCTAACATTGCATGAGCCGTGTATGAGAGATTGTGACTTTCTTCTGCTGTGTTCTAACGTTCCATGTGCCGAGTATGAGAGATTGTGACTTTCTTCTGCTGTGTTCTAACGTTCCATGTGCCGAGTATGAGAGATTGTGTCTTCCTTCTGCTGTGTTCTAACGTTCCATGTGCCGAGTATGAGAGATTGTCTCTTCCTTCTGCTGTGTCCTAACGTTCCATGTGCCGAGTATGAGAGATTGTGTCTTCCTTCTGCTGTGTCCTAACGTTCCATGTGCCGAGTATGAGAGATTGTGTCTTCCTTCTGCTGTGTCCTAACGTTCCATGTGCCGAGTATGAGAGATTGTGTCTTCCTTCTGCTGTGTCCTAACGTTCCATGAGCCGAGTATGAGAGATTGTGTCTTCCTTCTGCTGTGTCCTAACGTTCCATGAGCCGAGTATGAGAGATTGTGTCTTCCTTCTGCTGTGTTCTAACATTCCATGAGCCGAGTATGAGAGATTGTGTCTTCCTTCTGCTGTGTCCTAACGTTCCATGTGCCGAGTATGAGAGATTGTGTCTTCCTTCTGCTGTGTCCTAACGTTCCATGTGCCGAGTATGAGAGATTGTGTCTTCCTTCTGCTGTGTTCTAACATTCCATGAGCCGAGTATGAGAGATTGTGTCTTCCTTCTGCTGTGTCCTAACGTTCCATGTGCCGAGTATGAGAGATTGTGTCTTCCTTCTGCTGTGTCCTAACGTTCCATGTGCTGAGTATGAGAGATTGTGTCTTCCTTCTGCTGTGTCCTAACGTTCCATGTGCCGAGTATGAGAGATTGTGTCTTCCTTCTGCTGTGTCCTAACGAGGATGGAACTGACATTTCAGCTTGCTTGCTATGCCTTGGCCAATAGTATGGAGATAATGCTTTACTAAAAACGCATTACCCCCCCCCCCTTTTTTTTTTCTCGTCTCCTATTTGAAGCGTTCCGAAGGAGGGACTAGGTCTTTACGTCCAGAAACAAACTGAGCTGTAGGGGAAGCAGAAGATAGATAATATATCACCGACTGCCTTACGGTCCCTCCCTCCGAATTTTCTGTGTATGAAGTCATGGTTATTGAGTTATTGAGTTATTTGCGGGTCATCATCATTGCACTCCGAACATGTCCATAGGTGCTCAGATCCCCTCCTCAGCAATTCCCTCAGTGTCCAGCGACTGACGACTCCAGTTCTATGTTGGTTGATAAATCTTCTTACACGGCCACCAAGTTTCTCATTTCTGGCCGTGCCCATCTTAACTCCCATTTCCATCATCCGAAGAAGTGACGTTGATCTGTGTTTGTCGAAGTCCTGTGCTCTTCCAACATCTCGAAGGGCATTGATGATGTCCGCCCGATCCATCGGTTGCCCGTCCTCAACGACAGCGCAGCTAGCCAACCTGTCCGCTCTCTCATTTCCCCGTACTCCCGCATGTCCAGGGACATATACAAAGGTGACCTTACGTATTTTTACGTCATGGTTATAGACTTACATATAGCGAGTCAATAGATTAAGTAAGACTTATAAATAGCGAGTCAATAGGTTAAGTAAAACGTATATATATCGAGTCAACAGATTAAGTAAGTAAAAAGTAAAGTACCCCCGTCACGCCAAGTGGCGTATAGGGAAATATGGTGTTAGTGACCCTATATTTTACAGACCTTCAGCACATGATTTTTGGGGTAATGTGGTCAGTATTACGCCCGTGCTGCTTTACTTTCCCAGAAAAAATCCGGTATTAAGTAAGACTTATATATAGCGAGTCAATAGATTAAGTAAGACTTATATATAGCGAGTCAATAGGTTAAGTAAGACTTATATATAGCGAGTCAATAGATTAAGTAAGACTTATATACAGCGAGTCAATAGGTTAAGTAAGACTTATATATAAGAGTCAATAGGTTAAGTAAGACTTATATATAGCGAGTCAATAGATTAAGTAAGACATATATAGCGAGTCAATAGGTTAAGTAAGACATATATAGCGAGTCAATAGATTAAGTAAGACTTATATATAGCGAGTCAATAGATTAAGTAAGACATATATAGCGAGTCAATAGGTTAAGTAAGACTTATATATAAGAGTCAATAGGTTAAGTAAGACTTATATATAAAAGTCAATAGGTTAAGTAAGACGTATATATAGCGAGTCAATAGACTATGTAAGATTTAAATATAGCGAGTCAATAGATTAAGTATGACATATATAACGAGTCAATAGGTTAAGTAAGACATATATAACGAGTCAATAGGTTAAGTAAGACTTATATATAGCGACTTAAAAGACTATTTAGGAATTATAGCAAATAATACAATTGAGTAAAAACTACAAAGCGAGTCTGTAAACCAAGTTTAACATTTTTACAAAGTAATACATCGCGTAATAATGAGTTACTTTTTGCTGCTTTTCCTAAATATGTATTTACCAATGCCATTCTAATGTAACAAACCATGGACACGCGTATTTATTTCGCATGGAACTTTCATGAAATAGATTGTCCTTATTTATCTTGTGAGCTGAGCCCAATGAACCCCAACCCCACACCATCCCCCCCTCTCCAAGAACCATTTAACGGGAAGACAATATTCATCATCATCATTGAGTGCCGTCTCCGCATCGAAGGTTGGCTACCATGGACCGCCATTCCGCTCTGCCTCTTGCTTTGATGGTGCAGATTGTCATAGGTTGACTTGTCCATCTTTTGATGTTACTCGTTCATGTTAGTCTTGGTCTGCCTCTGCCTCTTTTACCTTGTATTTTTCCTTCCAATATTACTTTTATTAGGCTGTTGTGTCTTTTATCATGCCCCAAAAATGTCATTTGTCTTGTCCTAATTGTGTTTAGTAGTTCTCTTTTCATTTTTAGTTGCTTTAAAACTTCATCGTTTGTTTTATTTTCTTTTCATCCAATTCTACCTATTCTTCTATAAATCCACATTTCAAAGGCTTCAATTTTCTGTTCTGTTTTCCTGTCTAGTGTCCATGTTTCTGCACCATTCAGGAATATTGAGAAGATGTAAAATTTTGCTGTTCTTAGTTTTAGCCCTGGTGTTACTTGTTTTGATGTTAGTATATTTTTCATGACATTAAAATTACTTGTCGCCATATCTATTCTTTCGTTTATTGCAATTGTACATTTTCCATCACTGGTTATAGTGGACACATTGTATATAATATTAGATGGTTCTTTGGACGAGCGAGGAGTGGATATGAAATGACAACACAAGGAAGTTACCCTAACCGGATTGACTAGTTCCTTATGTGACAGCCCTGTACACATTTTGGCAATTATTAAATTATTTCAAATCTCACTTCCAATGCGCTGTCCTTAGCTCATCCATTGACTCTAGAATCCGCTGTTCTTGTGGTTGTTTCTTGGTATCATCCGATCACGTGATCTATGATATCTATTGATCTCCAATGTGTGCCTATTCGTTTATAGAGAACGCCGAAGAAATGAAGACGAAGCGCAGCTTGACAGCGATCAGTGAAAACGGAAACAAATAATATAAGTAAGTCTTCAGGAATTCCGTGAAAGATGGTCATGGGCCTATCAATGTATAGATATTTTGTTGTTGCCCTACAAGGCGCCACAAGATGTGCCTGTCACCAGTGGCGTAGCAAGAGTGAGAGGGGAGTGGGGCGGTTACCCTTGGAGCAAAATTCTCATGGTATCAAAGTTTCCACACAAAAAAATCGAAAATTAAAGTAGAAATAATGAACAAAACAAATGTCAGGTTAGGAGGTGCAATATGCTCATTGCTGGGAGTGCTATCAACCCACGCCATTCTCTGTCATTGATTGCTTTGTTAATTCGTAGCCACGAAGTAAAAGAAGCAATGTTTTGGCTGCCCGTTCGCATCAAATTGAGAGCCCATATTAACACAATATCTGTAATTTATATAATTGTTGTTATTTCATATTTATCAGTTGTAATTTGAAGTTAATAACTCTAAAATGGGATTGTTAAGCGCAATGTGTATAAATAAAAATAATTTAAATCTGTAAAAATTAAAAGAATTCAAATAAAAACATTGTATTGAAAAAAATATATTTTACTTTAAATCATTCATTACACACGAGAGCTGGAAAACAACTGAAGAAATAGAAAATAAATTAGATGCATTTGGAAAAGAAAATGCCTCGGGAAATTACATCGTATACCATGGAATGAATTAAAGATTAGTGCAGAAATAAGAGAAAAGACAAAACATCCACAAATGTAATCGATAATCACAGGAATGTGGTTATATGTTGGCCATGTGATGAGAAGGGGCAACACGAGGATTTTAAATCTGGCCTTAATGGGAATCAAAAAAGAAAAAGAGACCGACATAGAGAAATACTAAAGCGAACAATGAGGTGAGGGGCAACAATAACAGGCATCAGCTTTCTAGCCGAGATTGAGAGGCTCACCCAGAACAGGGACATGAGGCGAGATACAATGTGGGTCCTGTGATAAGTCTGATACGTTATGAGACTGGACATAGAGAGTCTCAGATTTCAGACCAATGTTCCATTTTCGGCTCGAAAGGACAATAGATAGATAGATAGATAGATAGATAGACAGACAGACAGACAGACAGACAGACAGACAGACAGACAGACAGATAGATAGATAGATAGATAGATAGATAGATAGACAGACAGACAGACAGACAGACAGACAGACAGACAGACAGACAGACAGACAGACAGACAGACAGACAGACAGACAGACAGACAGACAGATAGATAGATAGATAGATAGATAGATAGATAGATAGATAGATAGATAGATAGATAGATAGATAGATAGATAGATAGATAGATAGATAGATAGATAGATAGATAGATAGATAGATAGATAGATAGATAGATAGATAGATAGATAGATAGATAGATAGATAGATAGATAGATAGATAGATAGATAGATAGATAGATAGATAGATAGATAGATAGATAGATAGATAGATAGATAGATAGATAGATAGATAGATAGATAGATAGATAGATAGATAGATAGATAGATAGATTAAAAGGACGTGGTGTCGTTGTAGAAGCATTGTGTTGTGATTTGTAGATAGGCTTTGTGTGATATTTGTGCTTTTCGGCTCAAAACACATCCGATTTCAGAATCGCATTTCTGAGTACAGGATTGCCTTCCATCTTCGATCCTACTCTCTTGTTCAGAGTGGATACTCTGTTCCTGCTGGTAAGTTGATCAGGTTCTTCATCAGCTCTGTAGTTCACTAATCCTGAAGCATACAGTCAGCTGGGGGTTGCTGACCATTCTCAGGTTAGTTGCTGTATGCACGTTTTGTGCCTCACGTTCCTCATTTACATCTTAGTATTGTCACTCCATTATATTTTTAACTTCCCACTTTCACACTCTACACTCATCTATATTTTGCATCCCCCTACTTCCACACTCTACACGCCACAATATTTTTTTAACTTCCCACTTCCACACTCTACACGCCACAATATTTTTTAACTTCCCACTTCCACACTCTACACGCCACAATATTTTTTAACTTCCCACTTCCACACTCTACACACCACAATATTTTTTAACTTCCCACTTCCACACTCTACACGCCACCCTATTTTTTAACCTCCCACTTCCACACTCTACACGCCACCCTATTTTTTAACCTCCCACTTCCACACTCTACACGCCACAATATTTTTTAACCTCCCACTTCCACACTCTACACGCCACCCTATTTTTTAACCTCCCACTTCCACACTCTACACGCCACAATATTTTTTAACCTCCCACTTCCACACTCTACACACCACAATATTTTTTAACTTCCCACTTCTACACTCTACACACCACAATATTTTTTAACTTCCCACTTCCACACTCTACACACCACAATATTTTTTAACTTCCCACTTCCACACTCTACACGCCACAATATTTTTTAACTTCCCACTTCCACACTCTACGCTCCATAATATTTTTTAACTTCCCACTTCCACACTCTACGCTCCACAATATTTTTGGAAGGAAAAAAAAATATATATATAAAATGGTGTGGTTAAAGCTTTACGTAATAAATGGACGACACAATTATGAACGACGTTTCGGCTCAATAGGACTCAGCAGGAACAAAGAAACAACACACCCACATTATGTAAATAAATATAATTAGCCTTAAATAGCTAACTAATAATGAAGTATATAAACAAAAAGTGATTTCGAAATTAGAATGATAAGTAAGAGTAAAATTGTTTTTCTCTGTGTACTGCGCTGTGGCCAGAAGTAAAATGAACGATAGTTGCGCATGGTACACGATATACCTAATGTATGCTAGAACACTATATTTTTAACTTTACACTTCCATACTCTTTACTCCACTATAATTTAAACCTCCCACTTTCACACTCGACACTTCACTATATTTTTAACGTACACTTCCACAACTCTTTACTCCACTATAATTTTAACCTCCCACTTTCACACTCGACACTTCACTATATTTTTAACGCACACTTCCACACTCTAAAAACTCCATTATATTTTTAACCTCCCACTCTCACACTCTACACTCCACTATATTTTTAACCTCCCACTATTACATTACTACTACTATATTTTGTCACTTTTGGAATGGCTTCAATCTGCTGTTATGTCTCACTAAGTTCACATACTTGAACTGTCTTTTTTTTTAGAATTGCGTTTAGATTCCTTCTTTATTCTCAGCTACTTTAAATATTCAATCTTTTTAACCAGATGAATCCATCATCAAATTCACCCGCTCCCCTGTAGTATCAAGGGCTATTGATACAGAAGACCTAGTATTGCAGTGGTGGGATTTCTTGATATAGAAGACCTAGTATTACAGTGGTGGGATTTATTGATAAAGAAGACCTAATGTTGCAGTGGTAGGATCTGTTACTGTAGAAGACTTAGTATTGCAGTGGTGGGATCTGTTACTATAGAAGCCCTAGTATTGAAGTGATGGGATCTGTTACTGTAGAATACCTAGTATTGCAGTGGTGGGATCTGTTACTGTAGAATACCTAGTATTGCAGTGGTGGGATCTGTTACTATATAAGACCAAGTATTGAAGTGATGGGATCTGTAACTGTAGAAGACCAAGTATTGAAGTGGTGGTATATGTTACTGTAAAAGATATAGTATTGAAGTGATGGGATCTTTTACTGTAGAAGACCTATAGCTCGTTTCAAAACATTTGCCCAACTTCAAAACGCTATTACTCTCTAACCGTTTGTTAAATACTTTTGAAATTTTCCAAATGTTATTAGAATGCAAAAGACCCTTTAAATGTATATTTAACAAATATCTTGCAGCTGCAGTTTTCTTAAAGCGGCGATATTTCTTTGATGTTTGTCAAAATTGTAAATTATGAAGCCCTAAAGAATAGAAATTACCGTAGTTGCTGGTCTACGATTAATTTTCACTAGGTAAAGGCGTGGCCGTAATGGGGAAATAACTGGATAAAACAAAACACCAGGAGAATTATTGTCTGCTCAGTTCGAGGACGGACGATAATAATATCAAGGTCTACCTGTATGTCCAATTTTCATAGTTGTGTGGTCCTGAAAAGGACCGTTTGTTGAAATAATTTAAGGTAATATAGGGGCCAACATTGTGGGGGCTATATACTTTCATTCTGAATCAGACGAGTCTAAAAGATTAATAACTGTTTGGGGTTGAACATTCCACAAACCATCATTGGTTTCTATATTCCTCTTCCTGTTTTAAGACGTGGTCTTCACATTTAGCCCAATAATCTTTGTCTATATTTAATAAAGCGAGATTAGCAAGAGTCTTTACATCGCATATTTTGAATGTTGTATTTTCATCTGCCACTTGTCCTTTTAATTTTGCCCAGATTAGTTCTATTGGATTTAAATGAGCATGGTAAGGTGGCAGCCTCAAACTTATATGACCGTGCTCTTGGATAATCTTATCTATTTGAAAAATCTTTGTCCTCTGTTTTTGCTTTACTAGAGATAGTAATTCAGGTTTTAAGTACATGTTATTAAATTGTATGTGCTCCTTTGTGAGCCATATCTTAATAGCATCTTTTGTACTGGATGACGTCGGGACTTTATCTTCAAGTGCAACAATGTTGTAGTACGCTGCATTGTCCATTTTTAGGCAAGATGGTCGATCTAGTGCTGGGAGAACAGAATTTTCAATCCATTGTCTAAATATGTGACCATTCATCTCAGAGTGATAATCCCGATTGTCTATGGATTTTGAAAGAAAAATTAGCTCTGCATTCTGTATTAGTCCATGTTGTCGACTACCTGCATGAGCAATTATCAAGCGCTGTCCTTTGCTGCTAGGTATTAATCTCTTAATCTTTCCAAGTGATGACTGCCATTCCCTTTGGTTAGTGTGGTGAGCATTGATCCATGTTTCATCCAAGTACACAATATCATAACCTTGCTTGCGCACCTCTTTTACTTCACGTAAGTACTTGCTTCTCATGACTACTATATGTGGCTTCTCACAGATGATGTTTCGTCCATTGGAATACTTTCTGAATGTAAAGCCTGCAGCTCTCACATTCCTCCATAATGTAGACTTTGATATTTCAATACTGTTGTTCTTTTTCAGCGATACTTTTAATTTTCTTATTGTAACAGTTTCATTCATACCCAACATTTTGCGAATTTCACTTCTAATAAGTTCACTGTCGAAATTATCCAACATTTTTGCTCTTCCTTGTGATTTTCTATATTTGGAACATTGACGGTCACGTGCTTGAATCCAGCGATTAAATGACCGTTTAGATAAATCCAAAATGTGTCTTGTCCTATTCTCTGGGTTTTCTAAAGAATGAAATAATCTTCCTCGTTTAGCCTCTTTGCAAAAATAGTCATACATTTTTATTGCGATGTTTTGTAAACTGTAGAATTTCATTTTAAGACTCATGATAAATGTTATTGTTCCACGTTACGCCGCTGAATGAACGGAAATGGAACACACAATGTCTCGTGTTTACTACAAGTGTCTAATTGTGTCAGACAACTCACGCGGAAAGCGTGAAAAATCGTAAATTGGACTGTCTATGGATTTGTAATCGCTATTTTTAACTTAAATACTGTAAACACTAAGTTTTGACTACATCAATGGGTCGTTATAAATTTATATAAATCAAATAAGCAATAATAATAACCAAATGTTTGTTTTTAATGAAATTAATTCCCTGTTGGGTTCTAATCATTATAACTATACATGCAAATTTTGAAAACATTACAAAAAGCGGTTTAAAAGATATTGATTTTAAAAGTTGGGCACGACTTATGAAACAAACTATGGTATTGAAGTGATGGGATCTGTTACTGTAGAAGACGTATTATTGAAGTGGTGGGGTCTGTTACCGTAGAAGACCTAGTATTGCAGTGGTGGTATCTGTTACTGTAGAAGACGTAGTATTGAAGTGATGGTATCTGTTACTGTAGAAGACCTAGTATTACAGTGGTGGTATCTGTTACTGTAGAAGACCTAGTATTGAAGTGATGGGATCTGTTACTGTAGAAGACGTAGTATTGAAGTGATGGGATCTGTTACTGAAGAAGACCTAGTAATGAAGTGATGGGATCTGTTACTGAAGAAGAGCTAGTATTGAAGTGATAGGATCTGTTACTGTAGAAGACCTAGTATTGAAGTGATGGGGTCTGTTACCGTAGAAGACCTAGTATTGAAGTGATGGGATCTGTTACTGTAGAAGACCTAGTATTACAGTGGTGGTATCTGTTACTGTAGAAGACCTAGTATTGAAGTGATAGGATCTGTTACTGTAGAAGACCTAGTATTGAAGTGATGGGGTCTGTTACCGTAGAAGACCTAGTATTGAAGTGTTGGGATCTGTTACTGTAGAAGACGTAGTATTGAAGTGATGGGATCTGTTACTGAAGAAGACCTAGTAATGAAGTGATGGGATCTGTTACTGAAGAAGAGCTAGTAATGAAGTGATGGGATCTGTTACTGAAGAAGAGCTAGTATTGAAGTGATAGGATCTGTTACTGTAGAAGACCTAGTATTGAAGAGGTGGTATCTGTTACTGAAGAAGACCTAGTATTGAAGAGGTGGGATCTGTTACTGACGAAGACCTAGCATTAATGTGGTGGGATCTGTTAATATAGAACACAAGCTGATAACGGAATGATGATAAACTCCCCTCCATGTTCTAGAATAACAAAGAAGACACAAAGTCATAGGTTAAAAGGGTGTAGAAAATATAATAGAATTCATCTTAATTCCGTTGTCCGTTTGTGTTCTCGTTTTTTTTTTTTTTTGAAGAAGGTCACATGTTGGCAAAAACGTCATGATTTATTTGTTCTCTTTTTGCAAAGCTGTCACCATAGCTTTAAGGAGTGCACGTTACACCCCACCACTTATTCATGACGAAGTCAACAAAGTCAAAACAACTAGCACAACAGAAGCTTACATAGCTGCTGCTGCAATGGCATTCTTGCTTTTTCCGGACCCTGCTGCTGATGCAATGGCATTCTTGCTTTCTCCGGACCCTGCTGCTGCAATGACATTCTTATTTCTTCGCACCCTGCTGCTGCTGTTGCAATGACATTCTTGCTTTCTCTGAACCCTGCTGCTGCAATGACATTCTTGCTTTCTCCGGACCCTGCTGCTGCAATGACATTCTTATTTCTCCGCACCCTGCTGCTGCTGCTGCAATGGCATTCTTATTTCTCCGAACCCTGCTGCTGCTGCAATGACATTCTTGCTTTCTCCGAACCCTGCTGCTGCTGCAATGGCATTCTTATTTCTCCGAACCCTGCTGCTGCTGCTGCAATGGCATTCTTATTTCTCCGAACCCTGCTGCTGCTGCAATGGCATTCTTATTTCTCCGAACCCTGCTGCTGCTGCAATGGCATTCTTATTTCTCCGAACCCTGCTGCTGCTGCAATGACATTCTTGCTTTCTCCGAACCC
>JAVIAB010000160.1:22083633-22351133 GCA_032433765.1 Megaustenia siamemsis | reverse complement strand
GGAACACACAGTTCACGGTTTGCACAGAGCACTAAACTCAGTAGCTCCTGCAACAAGCCGGACTTGAAATATGAGAAAACTGCAACAAGGAACGCTTTTCAGACAGAGCCTCAATGGTTCCCCTCCCCCCCTCCCCCCTTCCCCACATCCGCCATATTGACCGGAAGTCCTACAAGCAGACACATACAGACATGTAAACTAATAATCTTAATAATGTATCTACACACATTTTTATTCTTGTACCTTATGTATATGTACTTGTGTGCGTATAACATATCTGTGTGTGCACGAATACGTGTTAGTGTACGTATGTGTGTGTAGCACACACATGTTGTACAGTTATGAGATATGTTCTGACAGATGGGTAATGAATCTTTAAAGGGAAGTCACTCCAAAGAAAACTATCTACAAATGCATCATTTCTTGCAGCTAACAACCAAGCACACAAATCACACAGAACCCTAGATGGCGTGCAACGTTTTTTTTTTATTTGCTGAGATTTTTCTGAGAGGGACGAATGAGACAAATCCGAGGCTCGATCGATGGTTGTCTCGTCCCGCGATATCCTCTGAAACCACATTGATTATACAACATGACGATATGGGGGAAGAACCCTTCCTGCTAATTGTTTGCGTTTGTGTGTGGGAGTTGTCGTTTGCGCTTGTAATTGAGCATGGCCAAGTCTGTTTTGTTCACTAGGCGGGAAAGTTTGGCCGCAGATCAACATTTTAAATTCTGATTTTTCATTGTTTGTTAGCCCAGCTGGCATTGGCGATCAATGATCGGCACAACTTCGTATATATAGTGACATTAATTGTTTTTATTTCAGAATTATCGTTTTATTTTTATTAATGGATTCGCCATCATGCCATGTATTGTTACACAAACATTATCTTTATAGAAGGAAACTGGTGTTTCAACGCCACTGGGAATAATTCCACGAAAAGTGGCATGATGTACGTGAAATAGCAGCCTGCGCAAATGAAGATCTAGTCATCATGCAGCGGCGAGGCGTTGGTTGGCATGGTTGGGGGCAATGTATGTATGTTAGTAGGCAGTGCTGGGGCAATATATGTATGTTAGTAGGCAGTGCTTGGGGCAATGCATGTATGTTAGTAGGTAGTGCTTGGGGTAATGCAGGTATGTTAGTAGGCAGTGCTTTGGGCAATGCATGTATGTTAGTAGGCAGTGCTTTGGGCAATGCATGTATGTTAGTAGGCAGTGCTAGGGGTAATGCAAGTAAGTGAGTAGGGTGCTCACAGAACAGTGAAGGTATGTGAGTTAGCAGCGCCCGGACAATGAAATTGTGTGAATTAGCAACGCACGAGACAGTGAAAGTATATGAGTTGATAACTCCCGAGACAATTAAAGTATATGAGTTGACAGATCCCGAAACAATGAAAGTATATGAGTTGATGGATACCGAGATAATGAAAGGATTTGAGTTGGCAGCATCCGAGACAATGAAAGTATGTTAGCTGACAGATCATGAGACAATGCAAGAATATGAGCTGACAGTTCCCAAGACAATGAAAGTATGTGAGTTGACAGATCCTGAGACAATGAAAGTATATGAGCTGACAGATCCTGAGACAATGAAAGTATATGAGTTGGCAGCTCCCGAAACAATGAAAGTATGTGAGTTAGCAGCTCCCAAGACGAGTCTGAAGTATGTGAGTTAGCATCTACCGGGACAATAAATGTATGTGAGTTGGAGGGGCCCGGTACAATGCAAGCATATAACTCAGCAGCTCCCGACGCAAGACAAGTACCACACTCTCATTAACTTGCTATTTGAATCTACTTATTATTATTACCTTCTCCCACTGTTTTAGAAGATTTGCACTCTAAGAATGTTGCTATAACACTTGGCCCCCTGTCATAACGTTACAGCGCCCATCCTCCTATAATGACGTGCATCTGCGCAGTTAGAATAATTTTGAGCCTCTTTAAGCTTCCAATTATTTTCTTACCTTGATATTATTGGCCGCGGATTTTCTCCAAACGCTGCTAAAGTCTCACAGGCACTGTGTTTAATGTGTATGGTTTATTTTGTATACATGATGAAGGCTTTTGAAGAATCATTGTAGTTTGTCTTTCTTTGCACAAATCTCTTATCGTACAGCACAACCATTTACTCAGAATAATCAAAATAATTGATCATGTCTGAAAAAAATTGATTAATTTGCTACCGTCACTGGTGTTGTGGAGTTCATGCACTATTCTGAGATGTCCTTGTGCAGTCAGGCAAGCGATAGGATTGCCAGATGGACACCGGATGAGTACAAAATGTTGATCCTAAATACCAGAATACTGCAAATGAATTATTCAGAATGTTTTCCGAAGCAAATGATTTATTCAGAATGTTTTCCGAAACAAATGATTTATTCAGAGTGTTTTCCGAAGCAAATGATTTATTCAGAGTGTTTTCCGAAACAAATGATTTATTCAGAGTGTTTTCCGAAGCAAATGATTTATTCAGAAAGTTTTCCGAACAAGTTCTAGTTAGAAGATGGTAGGCAATAACAAAATAATACAATATTTATAGTCAGGGGACTCTGAGGAGAGAGAGGAAAACATCAATAACGTAGGGGCACGTGTATTTTTGTAGAGAAACCAAAGACAATAAACATAACATGATATTGAGTAGCTAGACTAAAAGAAAGACAAACTACAACGTTTCCGTAAAAAGCCTTCATTAGGTATACCAAATAAACTATACTTATTCAACACAGTAGCTGTGAGAATAGATCATCTTTTCTGTTCTTTGGTTATGGAAGGCCCCGGTATCACTGCAAACGAATTAAAATCCATAATTGCTCAACCGCCCGTGTCAGCGTAATCATCCGTAGTAATATCTCATCTCCCAAACAAAGAAAGGTAACTGTAGTCCCCATCATAGCAGTCTCAGCACACGCCAAAAGACATAAGGTAAAACCCGCGCAGAAAGTGAACACAGCAAACGGTTCCCTATCATACGATGTCATCATTCATCGTAAACAATTGGAATATCGAAACATGATCAAAACATCTTTTCTGTTCTTTGGCTTATCACATCATTTGTAGTGTTAACCGTTTATTGTTTTATTAGCATTCCTCTGTGAAAGTTATAACTGAGTTAAGTAAAGAGCCCCGTCACGCCAAGTGGCGTATAGAGAAAATGATGTTAGTGACTATAATTTTTATAGATTTTTGGGGTAATGTGGTCGATATATAGAAGAAAAAATATCCGATATCCATTTAAAGTTGGGTGAACCCGGAGGCTGTCGCTCTCTTGTTCTTTGTAGTCCAGTTCACTAACCACTGAGATATCGTGGCTCCCTTATATCTGAGTAATCTCCATTATTCTTTTTAAATATATTTTAGTTAGACCCCCCTCCAATCAATGATTTGGTGATTTGATTGATGAGTCATAAATATCGGCTTGTTTATCTTTATTGTATGGGGGGAGTGCGAGCGCCTGTGACCTATGGTCACAATAGCAGGGTCGGCACACCATGAGCTGACTAAGATCTAGCAGTTCTACCACATCGTGGTCTCCTCCGGTAACAGTCTGCGTCAAAACAGGCTCGCTAACAGAACCTAGGATCGCTGTGTTCCATGTAGTGATGGCTGTTGCTATAGAAGACCCAGTATTGCAGTACCTCTGGGCTGGACTAGAAGTTTCCCCAGTATAGCCTCTGATAGACGAACTCATACATTTCCAGGAAATGCGGGGAATGTCAAGATATCCATTACAACCCGCCATATCAGTGAGTCAAAGAGCACCCAGCCCGTATCAAGACGTGGCATTACGTCAACTCAACTCTATATTGTATTTCTATGTGTAGTTGTTTTCTGCTATTAATTTTTACATTAGTTTTAATCGCAATGTGTATTTATAAGAAAAGATGGGAAGGTTTTGTTTAAAACATTCTACTATCTTCATCGACGTCACGTAACTTTGTTTAAAACATTCTACCATCTTCATCAACGTCACATAACTTTGTTTAAAACATTCTACTATCTTCATCAACGTCACATAACTTTGTTTAAAACATTCTACTATCTTCATCGACGTCACATAACTTTGTTTAAAACATTCTACTATCTTCTTCGACGTCACATAACTTTGTTTAAAACATTCTACTATCTTCATCGACGTCACATAACTTTGTTTAAAACATTCTACTATCTTCATCGACGTCACATAACTTTGTTTAAAACATTCTACTATCTTCATCGACGTCACATACCTTTGTTTAAAACATTCTACTATCTTCGCGAGTGTTTAGAATTGAGAGGGATATAATAAATAAAATAATCTTGAACAGCGCTAGTAGTATAGGTGGCTGTGAACTCACCTAAAAGTGCACGCACATGCACCGAAAGACAATAGATTTGGCACCGAAACAGCACGAAACATGCACCAAAACCCGTGCCAAAGTCCGATAATCGGCTTATTATTTCGGTGGTCGTGATCGGTAATCGGCTTATCTCGGTGGTGTGCGTTGGTGTGTGACGGCGCGTCGTGGTGTGCGTTGGTGCGTGGCGGCTTATCTCGTGGTGAGTGATCGGTGCGTCGCTAGCTCGCCGGTTATCTCGGGGGTTCTGAAAGGGGTCAGCGGTTCTAAAATCGGGCGACAGCGGTTCTAAAACTTGTGGCGGGTCGTCGCCGGCTATCTCGCGGGTCGGATGGCGGGTCGTCGTGCGGGTGGGGAAAGGTGCCTTATTGGTTATCATCATGTGCCTCAACACTATCAGCATGTGCCTCAACACTATCATCATGTGCACCCTCATATAGCGATTTTTTTTTCTCTCTCTCTCTCTCTCTATTGCATATCCAAGCTAACTCAAGTCAAATAAAAATCACCATCACCAAGCCACACAAATTGACACATCATCATGTGCCACCCTCAACATCAACCTTCATATCCCATCATCATCATGTGCCACCCTCAACATCATCATCATGTGCCACCCTCATCATCACCCTTCATATCATCAAGCCACACAAAGTATCATCTCATCTCTCTCTCTCTCTCTCTCACACATTCATGGTAAACCAAAACAAAATTCGTTCTATATTTCTCACAGCTTTATTATTATTACAACAAATATACGACACATATATATATATATATATATATATATATATATATATATATATATATATATTACTGTCCGGTTGTTGATAATTTTAAGCGTCTGGACGGGCCCCTCGAAGCCGAAGTATCCACGGGGCGAGCAAACGATAAATGATACGGTCGTTTACGTGCTGTCTCGATGAAAAAGGCATGAGAATTCTGTTAAGTTTTGCGCCACGACACTTAAGAAGTATATAATAAACACAATATAGACCGCACGTGTTGCTAAACAAATCTTGCAACACCCGCGGGTTGTAGACGAATGGAACGTGTGAGTTTTGCTCTATAAAGTTTAAAATATCCACGTGTCTGGGAGGCAAACCGTAGGAATCGAAATACTCACATTCGCCGAGTCCGTTGTAAAATAGGGCCACCCAGTGCTCTCCGGGTTCGTGGGCAGGGTCGGTGTTTATGACAAAGGCCGCGGTCGCCGTTGGGTCGATGCTCGGCGGTAAGTGGTTTCGTGGAATGACACTAACAAGGGAACAACGTCGAACGAAAATATCCGACATCAAAAGATTGTAAATCTCCCTCGTGTTCATATTCTTCTTCTTCTTTCTCTCTCTCAAACGGCGAAGTCTGTTAGAATCTGCCTTGTCTTGGACACCTCGAGCACAGAGTCCAACTCGGCGTAGACGATAACTTGTAGGGGAGTAGTGGTGGGAGCGGCAAACTTGAGTTCTATCGACAAGGGTCCGCTTGTGGCTAGCTCAAAATGGGAGCCGTCCAGTAGGCTGGACGTGAGGTCAAAACCAAATAGGCAGTATCCGTCCTTGAATTCTCTATAATCAACGTTATTCCCAGCGTCTTTACCAATCAGACCCATGGCCAGATTTGTGCCGAAGAAAGCTCTCGCGTATTGATTTCGTTCAAAGTCCATAGTTAGAGGCTTTCCCGAGATACATTTCCCGTCGACCGTCAGGTTCATATAAATCAGACCAAAGTGTTGAAAATTGAACGGGTTAGCTGTGTAAACACCATTAAAAGCACTGACCGTAATCAGACCTATCACTATACGGGTCGGTGTTTGAGACAAAAATAAATTGTCTTGACTGTGGGAAAGCATCCCGCTAGCGATGGAAAATGTCTTGATGGTAACCCTCTTGATCGGGTACCGCGCATTCCCGCTTAAGAGAGCCTTTTCGTGGGCCAGAGAAATCGCGGGGTTTAGCTTAGCTTTTCTGACCACGAGCGCGGCGTAGGTGATAACACTCTTATAACCCACAGAGCTATCGTGAGCCGTGAGGCTGAACACATCCTTCGAGGGGTGAGTTTTATCTTCACATCGACTCTGTTTAACATGTAACGATCCTGCACAAAGACATCAGAGTGCAAACGACCCATCATTTCAACCTCTTTACTACCCGAAGTCAAATCGCGCCGTGTTTTAAAACCCTCATTTTCTTTCAAATCGTCATGGTGGCCAGCTGTGTCTTTGTAGAAAAGAGCGGCCGTCAAGTATCCCGTTTTCGCATCCTCTCCGTAATTTAGCGTGGCCTCAAACACCGCTCTAAAAGGATAGGTATTCTCCGACGGTGTAACCAACGTGTCGTTTAGCGATACGTCGACCTGTGAAAATAGACTGTGAAGATAATTGTTGACCGGTCCTACCTCAGCATCGACTGGTACACTATCACCATTCGGGAGGGTGATCTTGACCCGCAGATGTAAAAACGTGTTGAAAAGATCTAGATACTCCTCGCTGTTTCCAGAAATAAAAAACTCTATCGGTGCGCTATGCGACAAAGCTGCGATCGGACGAATTTCAATAAACTGGCCAGAGTCTAGAGATGTCTGTGTGGGTGGAACGCAAAATAAATCCAAACCAGAGTGAAGACATTCGCACGATTTGGGGTGAATGAGGGACATTATTAGTCGAAAATATCCTTTGCCACCCTCGTCTTCTTCCCTCTGTTGTGCACCGAATGAAGGGGGAACCGTCCAGCTGTCGGTTTTATCCTCTTCGTAACGGGTTCTCCTGGTGGAGGTAGCTTCATAAGTCGCTTTCTGCTTTGACGTAAACCACTTCCTGATTGGTTGTTATCACGCAGGTGGTCTACGGCCCCGTGTAGCAACCGCTGACCGGCCTCCTTAGCTCGTTCTTTGAAAGCTTCACCGACATTTTTCCCGGCCAATGCGTCCTGTGCGACCTGCAGACCGGTCCCCAAGCCTTCTCTGAGCAAGGCCTTACCGCCGGTTTTTAACCAGGGTAAAATAGCCCTCCCGATTCCACCAAAGAAACTACCGATTCCTCGACCGCTCTGACTTCGACCTCCTATAAACACGGGCATCCCATCGCCCGCCTGACAACAGTAAAAGTCTTCGTATAACTCAACATCTCTATGAAGGGGAGTGTGTTTCACCATTATACCAGCTCGAGATGCTTCTTGACTCGAAAGTGTACCGTTAGCACCGACGTCCCGCTGGTGAATGGAATGGTTTTTCCGTGTTCGTTGGCTAAAAGGATCTCGACGGTATCGAAGGAAAATCTACTCAGGGGTAGGTAGTGAGGCTTATCGTAGATCTGAAACACCGAGGTGTGATTTCTATTGAGAACAGGCACGCTCCTGAGGAGAGGCACCATCACATCCCCGACCGGTCTGGGGGAAACGAGATCGCAGTAGACGTAGACATTCTTCGCAACACTTTCCAAGTCCATTACACCCACGCTGAAGATATCGGGAGCCGTGTCTGATATTGTGGTCGTGGGGAAGGCTAACATGTTTTTCAAAGTGTCGCTTATGGTAACACTGACTCCTTTCTCGTAAAGTTTCAAGATGGCTTTATTCACCTCTTTTGCGTAAATGAATCTCATTTTTTTCCCTTTCTCTCCCCTGTACGACTCATCCTCCGCTTTTACGATCGACGCGTTCAACGCGCCGATGAACGCATCGGGTTTCGTGTATAACCCAGGTTCCAATGTCACGTTGAAATAAAATCTGGCGTCGCAAATATCGTCGTTATCGAGAGATTCGTAGCGAATCCAGACATCACCCTCTATTACATTGAAATAATTTAGCGGAAACTGTATCTCCACCAGTGCGATCTCATACTGCGTCGAAATGTCAATGGTCTGAGGAAGTTTAACGAAAAAGTGGCCTGGGTTATTATCCTTAAAAAGTTCCATAGATGCATTGCTGGGCAGGGTGACATAAAAACTCATTTTTTTTACTCGTTTCGCCGTCGCCTCTCCAAGTTTGGATTCGGTAGCATGTAACCCAAACAGCTGCTCAGTAGGGCTATCCACAGTTTTCCCTCCTTCGCGTCTGGCTTTTCGGTGGTCAGATTGAACAGCGAGACCGCTACAACTGTATATATAACTACCACTTGACAAATAAAGACAAGTTCTAAGTAGGGGGATAGTTTCCCAAACATCGACCCCCACCAGCGTGGTTCGCCGTCTCTCCCGACTCCCGAGTTTACGGCTCGCAAATCGGGCTCTCCACCAAAAGTTACCACTTCTTCTACTTCTTCTTCTCGCATCTCTAGTTTTTGTATCTGACAATGTCCTTGAACGGTATCCAAGTGTTAAATGAGGAATCGTACCCAAACCATTTGACTAAACACTCCTTTCGCCCAAAGGATGTGCGACGCTCGGTTATGATACTCTCGATTCTGTACTCGTGTTTGTCTCCAACCTTTTGAATTTCCGGTGTGTAGAATGACCCCTCTATCTCATCGCCCTTATCGTCCTTCAACACGTATGTAACGGGGTTTGTTTCATTTACTCGACTGATGGAAAACAGTTCCTCCGTCCAAGCCGGGGCATAACCCTTTTTAAAATTGGCTCTGCCCAGGACCAGTCTAACTCGATCACCGAACTTGTACAGGGGTCTTTCAAATTTAAAGTTGCGTTTGCTATTATACAAAGTGTTCCATACCTGTTCTTGATTGTCTGCGTTGACGTCGACCGGTGCCATTTTTATACTTCTGTGATACGAATGGTTATAACTTCGAAGTAGGGCGGGGAGGACTCGGACATAAGACAACTTATTGGATTTCGTGAAATATCGCCACATCCGTTGTTTCAGAGTCCTATTAAAGCGTTCCACCACGGCGGCCTTAATATCTTCGTTCTGCGTAGTGAAAAAGTGAACGTTGTTGTCAGCGAGGAATTTCTGAAATGTTCTGTTCAGAAACTCTGACCCCTTATCGGTTTGAAAACTCGCGGGTTTCCCATCGAGAAATATCTTACCGACGGCTTCCACTAAGGATTTCCCCGTTTTGGTTCGTATCGGTACAGACCACGCGAATTTACTGAAAACGTCCACGCAAGAAACCAAATAGGAATATCCATCGTTGTGTTTTTTCAAATGTCTCAAATCGATTAGGTCTGCCTGATATTGCTGTTGGGGGGCCACTCGTTATAATGGGACGCCTTTCAAATCTGCGACGAATTGGTTTATGAAGGGTATAGGTATCCTGATGACTCAGCCATTGTTTGATCTTTGCGAGTCCCAGTTTGGTGTTACGTTGCAGGGCCGTTGCACCACTATACGCCCCTGGTCGACTAGGGTCAAAGTAACGACGTCTCAATATTTTCTCCACCGTTCCCATTTTGGTGTTGGGATTCCGCTCTTTCTTTTTTTAGGTCTCAGTTTATACGTGGCTACGGGCGGAGTGGTTTCATTGCCTACCTTTGGGGTTTCCGCTGGTGGTGGTGGTGGTGGTGGTGTCTTGGTCTGCTCTGGTGATACCTCGAATGATGGTGTTGGTGGGGAAGGTGTTTTTTCTGTTGCCGTGTTGTGTTGAATGAGATCGACCGAGCCCAATGAGCGTCGTTTATACTGCTACAATCTAGTTAAATATTGATGCAGGGCACGTTGGTACACTCTGGCCTTATCGGCGGGTGCTAAATCATCGCGGAATAGGATACGTTGCATTTCATCATCTAAATCTCTCAAGTTGTCACCGATCGCCTCGGGTGGGCTATACGACGTGGTAGTAGTCTGTTTAAGACCCTCGAGGAATCGAGGATCCACCAAAATCATTTTTTTGGCCATTGTTACGCACCTAGTACTCCACCGAGAATACTTAATATAGGACGGAGCAAAGCACCTATAAACCCACCGGTTTGTAGAATCTCTTTCCGCCGCTTAAGATTCGGTTTCTTTTTAGTGAGAAGTCTCAACTTGTTCTTGTGTCGACGTAGCTTGCACTTCTGTCGCTGAGTGAGTCTAACATTACCTTTTAATATGTTATGACAACACTCGCACAAAAAGTTAATGAGTTTGGGAGAGGCTGTTTTTAATATGGCTCTTAAACCGCTCGGCGAGGCGGCGCGCATACATTTCAACATTTCACCGTGCCGTCTAAGTGCTTCATCACACATGATTCTCTACTTTGGCACGTAGACGATTTGTCTCTCCCCCGGGAATATTTTTGTTCTCAACCTAAGATTATCAGGTGTGTCCTGACGAAGATCGACCAGCAAATAACCGTGAGGAGTCGCTGTCGCGTCCTTAAAACTATCTTGGAGGTACCCCACCTGACCCGGGTACATTTGTTTACCCAGATTCATAATTTGACTCCCGTCTCTCGGGTTCTTGAAAAGGACTAAATAGTGCGTATTGAGACTTATGGTTCGATGTTCTTTATTTTTTCCGAATAGATTTTAAACAATGTACATCACACTAATATCTCTGTGATGACTACCTTTGGTGAATAATTTTGTTACCCGCTCGTCCGTCTCAGACATCAAGTCATCGATGACGATCAGTCTTCTCTTCTTACCACCTTCCAATTTATCGACGTCTGGTAGACCCTCGATAAATCTCACTGACCCCATAGTCTCGTATATCGGCTGCCATTCCCCATAACACCATATAACTTCCTCCGGTACGGGGACAGCTAGCTCGTGAAGGTTCTGTATAAACTTTTGCACGAATACCGTTTTCCCACACCCGGTAGGACCGGCTATCAGAGCTGTGAAGGGATGATTCCATCGGGGATCCATCCTCACAAGTGCTACTAACTTTAGTGATTACGCCCCCGACGAAAATAACAACGAGTGATTTTAGGTCAGCGCGCGAGGTTTCCCCCTCTTCAACTAACACCTATTTTTAAAATCCACAACCTATATAAACACTACAGGGGGGAGGGGGAGGAGTTTCCTAGTCTCAAGCCGCATTACCTGAGACCGAATTGTTACACGTATCATATTTCCCCACACATCACCCTATTGGTCACTTCCAGAGGTCACTGAACATGTCGCAACACGACTGATTACCACGCCTGATAACGTATTGCGTTAGCTGCTATAAATAGACGGTCCTCGACCCGATAAACGGGTATAAAAACCCCCCAGTCGAGCAGTGTACACGCACACACATAACCAACGTCTGTTGCCAGGTGGTTTGTTTTTCTTTGAATATGGAGTCGTGTAGCTTGAATACGCCAATTTTGTTTGATCTCAGTGATCAGCGCATAATTATGTCACGTGGAAATGAGACTGTAGTTCCATTGTCTAAAGATGGCGTTAAGGCAGTCTCGGTTTGTGTTTTTCGTAACAGACCATTGATAAATATAAGGACATATAGCGGTGATAGTTTTTTTAAGTTTCCTACCAGAACTGGGATAACACTATCGAGAGAGGAATTTATCACGTTAGTCGAGATGCGAGAGGAAATTTTAACCGTTTATGCTAACCTCAACTACACACCGCCTGTTGTTAACCAGATCAGCTACACGCCACCTCTCGTTAACCAGATCAACTACACGCCACCTCTCGTTAATCAGATCAACTACACGCCGCCTGTCGTTAACCACCAAAACTACATACCATCTCTTGTTAACACGAATCTCATCGACTACACGCCCCCCTTTGTTAATCAAGGGAACCTCGCTCTTCTTAATCAGACGACAGATCCGGCACCCAATATGAATGCCGCGGGTGTTTCAGCAGAGTCACCAATTACCTATTCCAGCTTTGATCAAGGTTTTGTCAAAATGGAGGGCGGTTGTGTTTTGAAGGCTAATGAAACTTCCTATGTACCCGTGTTTGATAGACATTTAACAAACAGTACCACCAAAACAGGAGGGAGGAAACCCAGACGCTTAAAATTATCAACAACTGGGCAGTAATATATATATATATATATATATATATATATATATATATATATATATGTCGTATATTTGTTGTAATAATAATAAAGCTGTGAGAAATATAGAACGAATTTTGTTTTGGTTTACCATGAATGTGTGAGAGAGAGATGAGGTGATACTTTGTGTGGCTTGATGATATGAAGGGTGATGATGAGGGTGGCACATGATGATGATGTTGAGGGTGGCACATGATGATGATGGGATATGAAGGTTGATGTTGAGGGTGGCACATGATGATAGTGTGTCACTTTGTGTGTCTTGGTGATGATGATGATGATGATGATGATAGGACATGAGGGGGGCACATGATGATGATGGGATATGAAGGTTGATGTTGGCACATGATGATGATGTGTCACTTTGTGTGTCTTGGTGATGATGATGATGATGATAGGACATGAGGGGGGCACAAGATCATGATGGGATATGAAGGTTGATGAGGGTGGCACATGATGATGATAGGACATGAAAGGATGGTGTTGAGGCACATGATGATGTGTCAATTTGTGTGGCTTGGTGATTTTTATTTGACTTGAGTTAGCTTGGATATGCAATAGAGAGAGAGAGAGAGAAAAAAAAATCGCTATATGAGGGTGCACATGATGATAGTGTTGAGGCACATGCTGATAGTGTTGAGGCACATGATGATGATAACCAATAAAGGCACCTTTCCCCACCCGCACGACGACCCGCCATCCGACCCGCGAGATAGCCGGCGACGACCCGCCACAAGTTTTAGAACCGCTGTCGCCCGATTTTAGAACCCCCGAGATAACCGGCGAGCTAGCGACGCACCGATCACTCACCACGAGATAAGCCGCCACGCACCAACGCACACCACGACGCGCCGTCACACACCAACGCACACCACCGAGATAAGCCGATTACCGATCACGACCACCGAGATAATAAGCCGATTATCGGACTTTGGCACGGGTTTTGGTGCATGTTTCGTGCGGTTTCGGTGCCAAATCTATTGTCTTTCGGTGCATGTGCGTGCACTTTTAGGGTGAGTTCACAGCCACCTATACTACTAGCGCTTTCAAACCCGACGCTTGCGGTGTCATGGCGCCCTGAACTTACTTTTCTGTCGTCCACAACCATTTCCTGTCGCTAAATTTTCCTTAGCCAATTTTCTCATTATGTAGCGAACATGGATTAAAAATTACACTAACAAAAGACGCTTCCTTTACCTTTACTTTACTTTACTTTATTTTACTTTACTTTACTTTACTTTACTTTTGTTAATATATTATTTATATATTATTATTATTATTAATTGTATGAATTTATATTATTCAAAGTCACCAATGTGGAGGTTCTAATTTGCACAGGCCTCACGAACATCTACATGCTGCTCAAACAACGTAGGTTACGCTGGCTTGGCCACCTACACCGTATGAAAGATGGCCGCATATCAAAAGATATATTCTATGGACAGCCAGCAGATGGCAAAAGAACTAGGAGGCGTCCAAAACTTCGATTTATAGAAATATGTAAACATGACATGAAGAATCTGAACATAAACCCTGCAGCCTGAGAAGAGATAGCTGCAGGCAGCAATCTTTGGAAACACACTCTAATGCTCCAACTCAAGCAAGGAGCAGACAGATTAATAGAAAAAGAGAATACACGGTGAAAGAAACGAAAAAATAACATTTCCCATAGGCGCTGAAAAATCCATAGTCAACTATGACTGACGAAGGCTACTACTATAACATTATTATCGCAATAGCAACTTGACGTTCATGTCTCCACGGCCACCAGTCAACTAACTGCACATCAATATATAATTACGTTCTTCCTCTTCTACCTTTCAGCTCCCTGTGGAGCATAGGTCTTCAACAAACACTTTCCAAGTCGTTCTGTTTTTTTTTTTTTTGCGATTCTTTTAAGATCATTCCATGTCTTCCCCATCATCTTCATCTCTGCTTCTATCTGTCTTCTCCAAGAATTCCTTGGTCTTCCTCTTTGTCTTTTCCTCTGGAGATTCTAAAAAGGGCCTGTTGTGTAATACTCTCAGTTGGCTTCCGCAGTGTGTGTCCTATCCTGCGCCATCGTCTTCGCAGTATCTCTTTATCCAATGGTATTTGACTGGTACATTTCCATAATTCTATGTTAGTGATTTTATCCTGCCATTTCCTTCCTTTTATTCTGCGCAAGCATCCATTAATGAAAGTCTGTATCTTCTTGATTGTCAATTTTGTTCTCCATGCTTCACAGCCATATAATATAACTACGTTGGATAGCATTAATCTCGAGCTGCCCATATTCCAAATCTAGCTCCACGGAAACATGTGTCCCTACGAATTGCAGCGGTTACAGAATTTCATTGATGAAATGGTAGTCCTTATTATTCAAATGATTGTATTGACAACGATTGTTCTATCTTGTTTTTAAAATAAAACGTATCCCAGAGCATATATTGGTAATGTGTTAACAGCGTTAATTAATATACATTACCCTACTATGCCCTAACGTTTGGGGTGTGTTACTCTTCTATAATAGCTTGTGCTACACTTCTATAATAGCTTGTGCTACACTTCTATAATAGTTTGTACTACACTTCTATAATACCCTGTGCTACACTTCTGTAATAGCTTGTGCTACTCTTCTATTAAAGATTGTGCTACTCTTCTATAAAAGCTTGTGCTACTTGTCTATTATAACTGGTGCTACACTTCTACAATAGCTTAAGGCACTCTTCTATTATAGCTTGTGCTACACTTCTACATTAGTTTGTGCTGCTCTTCTATTATAGCTCGTGTTACACTTCTACAATAGCATATGTTACTCTTCTATACTAGCTTGTGCTACACTTCTACATTGTATATATATATACACACACAATACATATATACACGATATACACAGCAGCCTACTAAAAGTAATCTTGCAAGGGAAAGTACTAGGTAAAGGAGGCAGAGGCAGACCAAGACTAACATGGACGAGTAACATCAAAAGATGGACCAGTCAGCCACTTGCACTATCAACGCAAGAGACAAAGCGGAATTGCGCTACGTGGTAGCCAACCTTCTATGCGGACACGGCACTCAATGATGATGGTAAAATACCTTGTGCTACTCTTCACTAATAGCTATCGCTACTCTTCTGTAGTAATTAGTGCTACTCTTCAGCCCTGATGTCAAAATTGTTATCATTTCTCAGTGATCTCAGTTTTATCACTGTGTTGTTATATATTATTGATTCTATTCTTCTCTTTTGTTTATTGTTATTATTAATATTGAACCTGCTAAGAACCCACACTGTGTGAATACCGGGAGCTGTGGGATTCAAATCCCAAATCAAATTTTCCAAAACATGATTCCTATCTGAGTAGTACGACCTAGATTCATCCGCCAGCTCTCAATTTGGACCTGACACTGGCCTCATATGAAAATAGAAAGAATAATGTTACTTCAGTATAGTTTAATTCCATGCTCCTTCCTTCCTTCCTTCCTTCCTTCCTTCCTTCCTTCCTTCCTTCCTTCCTTCCTTCCTTCCTTCCTTCCTTCCTTCCTTCCTTCCTTCCTTCCTTCCTTCCTTCCTTCCTTCCTTCCTTCCTTCCTTCCTTTCTTCCTTCCTTCCTTTTTAGGAATACCTTCCTTCCTTCCTTCCTTTCTCCCTCCGTCCCCCTCTCTCATTCCCTATCTTAGTTCCTTCCTTCCTCTCTCACTCCCTCTCTCCCTTCTTCCCTTCCTCATTCCTTCCATCCTTTTCTCCTTCTTTCTTGCTTTCTTTCTTTCCTCCCTCCCTCCCTCCCCCTCTCTCACTCCCTTCTTCCATCCCTTCCTTCCTCCCTCTCTCCCTCTCTCACTCCATCTCTCCCTTCTTTCCTCCCTCCCGCCTCCCTTCCTTCTTTTTCCCCTTCCTTCCATCTTCATTTGTCTTTCAACGTCTTGGGAGATGTAATTTGTTTTCGTTACATTTAAACATAATACATAAGACGCCATTGTCTGAGAAAATTCAATTTCTTGATTACGCCTGGGAGTGTAACATTGAAGACTTGCTACTGTGAGATTGGGGTAGGTTGAGTCCCGATGTGCGAGATGCAGTTGTGCGGGAAGTCCGCACTGGGTGACAGACAGCAACATTATGTCAACTGGAAAATTCTGATACCATCACAGACCATGTGAGTTTTTTTTTTTCTTTCTCTTTTAACTGGAAAAGATAGTGGGATGATAATATGAGATCAAACCTCGGTTGTTCAGAACATTGAGTCCCTACAACATGCATAGTATTCTATTTTCTTTCAAAATAATAAATAATATAATTATTATTTATAATAAATAACAAATACATTACCTTCTCTTTAAGCGATAAACACTATTTTCTTTTCAAAATAATAAATAACATAATAATTATTTATAATAAATAACAAAAAAATTACTTTCTCTTTAAGTAATAAACACTGGAAATGATTCTCGAATTTCTATCTATCTATCTATTGACCTTTCGAGCCGTATCTGGCCCATAGGGCGTAGACCAAGATACTCCTTCTCTTATCTAAATTTTTGTTCTAGCAGTTTTCAATTCTTTTAAAGATATTTTATCAAATCTGACTATTTGTCTCTGTTCTGTGCAAGCAGCTCTATCTCATTGAGGGAGCCGATTCCTGCTGCTATTGCCTCTCTCATCAATGTTCTTCTCAGTGTCTCTCTGGGTCTTCCTCTTTTCCTCTTACCTGTTGTTTCCCGCATGAGGGCTTGCTTTGCTATTCGGTTATTATCTCTTCTCATGACATGTCCAACATATGACCATCATCTTTCAGGTCTACGTTTCATTAACATCATCGATTTTACGATAACGGCTTGTTAAAAACCTGATCAACGGTTCTATACCAAGTCGGAGAAAATTCTCGAATTTGCACCTGAGTAAATTTTACTCCAAATTGGCTCCAAGTTACGAATACTTTAGTTTTCATTTCGGTAACACACATAACTATTGGAATAAATTAATAATTATTTTATATCCACTCTGTTGACGGGAACTTTTCATTGTCTGTAAGTATTTTTTTTATTATTTAAAAGGCCTCAGTAATTAAAACTATATTTTAAATAAATATATATATATATATATATATATATATATATATATATATATATATATATATATATATATATGTATATATATACACGCTGGCTCCAACAACTATCAAAAGTACTACAATGGCTCAAATGGGCAAAACTTTTACATTGGGCTCAATTAACAACTAAACGCTTCAGTGGCTCAAGCAAATAAACTTATACATTGTCTCCAACTAAGCAAACAATCAACAATAGCTCAAAGAAATAAAATAAACTCTACATTTGGCTACAACTAAATAAAAAGTCAACAATAGCTCAAACAAATTAAAACTCTACATTTGACTCCAACTAAGCAAAACCTCAACAATAGCTCAAACAAATGAAAAGTCTACATTGGCTCCAACTATCCAATAAGTCAACAATAGCTCAAACAAATGAAAACTCTACATTGGCTCCGACTAATCATAAACTCTACAATGCCTGAGACAAAAAGAAACTCTACATTTGCTCCAGCTAAATAAAAACTCTACATTTGACTCCAACTAAATATAAACTCAACAATAGCTCAAACAAATGAAAATTCTACATTGGCTCCAACTAAACTCTACAATGCCTGAAACAAAAAGGAACTCTACATTTGCTCCAGCTAGCTAAAAACTCTACATTCACTGCAACAAAGCCAGAAGTCTGGCTCCAGTAAGAAAAAACCTCAAACTTGTCCGAAGTAACATATAATGTATGCCACATCGACTAACAAAAGCTCGTTATTTTGTTCAAGTTAATCATCAAGAAAGACTATTTGATTGTATATTAATGACAATCAACACTCAATGCTA
Organism: Megaustenia siamemsis; assembly: GCA_032433765.1. Classification (NCBI taxonomy): domain Eukaryota; kingdom Metazoa; phylum Mollusca; class Gastropoda; order Stylommatophora; family Ariophantidae; genus Megaustenia; species Megaustenia siamemsis. The sequence goes on along the minus strand of JAVIAB010000160.1, from coordinate 22,333,037 downwards.
GCAGGAAAATTGATCTAATCAATAAAAGTGTGGTCAGGTCCGGGACTACTTTTCTCTTCTTGCCAATGAAACAAAATTGGCTGACGAGATTAGCTCCCCTTTATAAAGATCCCATCGCCTGGAAGAATTGTATTGCCAGTAAGTTCTTTCATGAGGTGAGTTTTTTTGGAGCAATCTCCCGCTTTCATAGCGTAAAGAGGAGAAGCAGGAATGGAGAATTTAGGAAGAGGTTTCGAAAAGGGAAGAGGGAGAAGAATAAAAAGACATTATGATTAATCAATATTAATTTTCCCAAACTGAAATTGATGAAATCATCATTTTAATGGGATTATTTTTTTTTCCTTTTTATGCAACTGCTTTCTTTTTAAAACCATTTGTCATGAAATATTATCGTCTCTCTCTCTCTCTCTTTCTCTCTCTCTCTCTCTCTCTCTCTCTCTCTATGCGAATGTGAAACACATTCTTCTATAATTTTAATGAAATATATTTTTACATCTGCGTTAATAGTCAATGTCCTATTATTAATTAAATGATACAGATTGTTATGGTTGTGTTAATTAACATTAATCTGTCGTTTTAATGAAACAGGTATTCCTATGTTAATGAAACAGAGGCTATAAGAATAAGCAAACTAAGACACCCATTAAACATTAAGATCAAAGATAAAGAAATAAAACAAGTAGAGGAATTCAAGTATTTAGGCACAATGTTCACAGAAGATGGAAAACTAGAAAGAGAAATGGACATGAGAATACAAAAAGCAAATGCTGTCACATACCAGCTTTCACCATTACTAAGACATCCAAACATTTCTATGCCAGCTAAACAACAAATGATAAATTGCATTTTCATACCAACTTTGTGCTATGAAAGTCAAACATGGACCCTTTCTAAATCACATTTAAAAAAGATCAATACATGTGAGATGCGATGCTTGAGAAAAGTAACAAACAACACAAGAAGAGATAGAATACCAAATGAGAGAAAAATAGTAGGAACAAAACCATGTCAAGAATATATAGAACAACAACTTAAATGGTTTGGCCACCTGGTCAGAATGAATCCTTACCAATCACCATCAAGGGCGTTCTTCTCAAGAATGCATGGAAAAAGACCAAGAGGAAAACCCAGAAGAAGATGGATGGATGCAGTGACAGAGACATGTGACAACAAAGGAAAATCTCTAATTCAGACAATTCGAGCAGCACAAGAACGACAAATGATATAAACCACGACACCTTTTAGGTATCAGTGAAAGAGAAAAGGAGAAGAAGAAGTAGACGAAGAATGAAACATTTCTTTTACAATTTTAATTTAAAAAAAACAAGTTATCATTTATGTAAAATAAATGTTTTTAAATGAAAGGAGTCGTTCTATCTATCTATCCATCCATCCATCCATCCATCCATCCATCCATCCATCCATCCATCCATCCATCCATCCATCCATCCATCCATCCATCCATCCATCCATCCATCCATCCATCCATCCATCCATCCATCCATCCATCCATCCATCCATCCATCCATCCATCCATCCATCCATCCATCTATCTATCTATCTATCTATCTATCTATCTATCTATCTATCTATCTATCTATCTATCTATCTATCTATCTATCTATCTATCTATCTATCTATGTTAATTAATTTATCCTAGAATTGTATAACATAAACCATCTTTACTATATTCTTTAAGTAATTGATTAGAGCATGTTTATGTAATACGTAATTCTGCCTATCTGCATTCATAATTCAAACTATCATTTTTCTATGAAATAAGTTGTTACATCTGTGTTAAGTAATTCATTCAAGCATTCTTTAAAAAATAATTTTGTTTAAAATCTGTTTTTAAGTAATTCATTCTAGAATTTTTTTTAGGAAATAGGTCTTTATATAAGTAAGCAAAGTAAAGTACCCTGTCACGCCAAGTGGCGTATAGGGAATATGGTGTTAGTGCCCATAATTTTTACAGACATTTGGTACATGATTTTTGAGGTAATGTGGTCAGTATAGATAGATAGATAGATAGATAGATAGATAGATAGATAGATAGATAGATAGATAGATAGATAGATAGATAGATAGATAGATAGATAGATAGATAGATAGATAGATAGATAGATAGATAGATAGATAGATAGATAGATAGATAGATAGATAGATAGATAGATAGATAGATAGATAGATAGATAGATAGATAGATAGATAGATAGATAGATAGATAGATAGATAGATAGATAGATAGATAGATAGATAGATAGATAGATAGATAGATAGATAGATAGATAGATAGATAGATAGATAGATAGATAGATAGATAGATAGATAGATAGATAGATAGATAGATAGATATAGATAGATAGATAGATAGATAGATAGATAGATAGATAGATAGATAGATAGATAGATAGATAGATAGATAGATAGATAGATAGATAGATAGATAGATAGATAGATAGATAGATAGATAGATAGATAGATAGATAGATAGATAGATAGATAGATAGATAGATAGATAGATAGATAGATAGATAGATAGATAGATAGATAGATAGATAGATAGATAGATAGATAGATAGATAGATAGATAGATAGATAGATAGATAGATAGATAGATAGATAGATAGATAGATAGATAGATAGATAGATAGATAGATAGATAGATAGATAGATAGATAGATAGATAGATAGATAGATAGATAGATAGATAGATAGATAGATAGATAGATAGATAGATAGATAGATAGATAGATAGATAGATAGATAGATAGATAGATAGATAGATAGATAGATAGATAGATAGATAGATAGATAGATAGATAGATAGATAGATAGATAGATAGATAGATAGATAGATAGATAGATAGATAGATAGATAGATAGATATAGATAGATAGATAGATAGATAGATAGATAGATAGATAGATAGATAGATAGATAGATAGATAGATAGATAGATAGATAGATAGATAGATAGATAGATAGATAGATAGATAGATAGATAGATAGATAGATAGATAGATAGATAGATAGATAGATAGATAGATAGATAGATAGATAGATAGATAGATAGATAGATAGATAGATAGATAGATAGATAGATAGATAGATAGATAGATAGATAGATAGATAGATAGATAGATAGATAGATAGATAGATAGATAGATAGATAGATAGATAGATAGATAGATAGATAGATAGATAGATAGATAGATAGATAGATAGATAGATAGATAGATAGATAGATAGATAGATAGATAGATAGATAGATAGATAGATAGATAGATAGATAGATAGATAGATAGATAGATAGATAGATAGATAGATAGATAGATAGATAGATAGATAGATAGATAGATAGATAGATAGATAGATAGATAGATAGATAGATAGATAGATAGATAGATAGATAGATAGATAGATAGATAGATAGATAGATAGATAGATAGATAGATAGATCGAGATAGAGAGAGAGAGAGAGAGAGAGAGAGAGAGAGAGAGAGAGGGGGAATTTATTCGGCACCAAAACAGTAAAAATAAATATCAAACAGTGACAGAAAAAACCAGACACACGCAGTCAGCAGAAACGAGTATTTTGTTCAAGCCGGTGGCCGGTGACTACTCTCTTCTTATCGTTAATTTGTGAAGTGGGTGTGAATGTAATGTGATGCTAAAACTAGCACAACGGCAATACCTGCACCTTTCGGCCAGACACATCCGTCATCGTCATGGGTTCATTTATGAGAAATAATTGTTCCCAGGTTGCCGGGTTGTTGGCCGACTCTTTCGGACTTTTAATTGTCAAGGATTTTTTAACATGCGCAAGTGAACACGGAGATTTCTGTTTCTCGTTGCTATCAGAGAGGACTAGACATCGGATGTCACTACACAGAGAGCAGGGGAGGGTAAATGCACTTTAAATAAACCATGGAACATAAGACACTTACTAAACACAATTTGGAGCTGCTTGCACAGAACAGAGACAAATGACGAGATTTGATAAAACATCTTTACAACATCTAACCAACATTATTAAAAGTCTCTACACCAACAGCAACTGCAGGGTCAGAACAGCAACAGGCTACACAGACCACTTCGAAGTTAGATCAGGTGTAAGACAGGGGTGCGTACTATCCCCCCTACTGTTTATTACATACATGGACCATATATGCAAGCTAGCCAACCCATCAGAGACAGAGGAGATCAACGAGCTTCTATTTGCAGACGACCAGGCACTAATACATGAAACAATAGAAGACCTGCAAGAACACTTAAACAAACTCAACATCTTAGGAACAAAATACAACATGAAAATCAACATCAACAAAACAGAAGTCATGAATGTCGCCAAAAATAAACAGAACATCAACATAACTATAGAAGGCAGACAACTAAAACAAGTAGAGGAATTCAAATACCTAGGAAGTCTAATGACAAACGACAATTCCCAAACAGCAGAGATAGAATCAAGATGCAACAAAGCTTGTCAAATCATCGGACAGTTATCACCACTATTATCCAACAAGGAAATAACTCTGGAGGCAAAACGAGCACTATACAATACAATCTTCATTCCAACGTTGTGCTACCAATGCCAGATATGGACTCTAGATGCAAGAACAATAAGAAAAAATAACCTCTACAGAGATGAAATGTGTTAGACGAATGACAGGAAACAGTCTGAGAGATAAGATCAGAAATGAAGAACTGAGAAAAAAGCTAGGAATAGCCCCAGCCATAGAATATATAAGGAAACAACAGATAAAATGGTTCGGCCACGTGACAAGGCAGAAAGAACAAAACACAACACAACGAGCCTTCAGCAAACGTTGTGAGAACAACAGACCCAAGGGTCGACCACGAAAAAGATGGATCGATGGAATATTAGAAGCACTAGGAAACATAACAGCAGCAGAGGCGAACAGAAGAGCAAAAGACCGCAAATTATATCTCCCCTCGACGCTGAAAGGCAGTTGAGGAAGGAAAGAGGAAGAAGATCTTTAAAAGAATTGAAAACTGCTAGAACAAAAATTCAGATAAAAGAAGGAGTATCTTGGTCTACGCCCCATGGGTCGGCTACGGCTCGAAATGTCAATAGTTAGATAGATAGATAGATAGATAGAAACACAATTCAAACAGGACAAATAAGATTTTTGGGGTATGTTAAAAGACACAGCATTCTACTAAATGTAATCCTGGGAGGGGAAATACAAGGTAAAAGAGACAGAGGCAGACCAATACTAACACCCAGACGATGGACAAGTCAGCCTATGACAACCTGCACCATCATAGCAGGAGACAGAGCGGAATGGCGCTCCATGGTAGATAACCTTCGATGAGGAGATGGCACTCAATGATGAATGATAAGAAAGGATGAGGCGAGCTCTGTGCGCAGGCAGTAGGTCAATTCATTACAGAAGTCAACGATACGTAGTTATCTTTGTTTACGTCCCTGGACATGCTGGAGTACGGAAAAATGAAAGAACGGACAGGCTGGCTAGCTGTGCTGTCGTCGAAGACGGGCAACCAATAGATCAGGCGAGCGTCATTAATGGCCTTCGAGATATGGGAAGGCCATAGAGCGTCGACAACCATGAGTGTATGTCTCTCCATCTGATGAAAGAGTTGGGAGCTAAAATGGACACATCTAGAAACGAGATACTGAATGGACACATCTAGAAAGGAGATACTGAATGGACACATCTAGAAACGAGATACTGAATGGACACATCTAGAAACGAGATACTGAATGGACACACGTGGGAACGTATCAACCAACACACAACTGGAGTCGTCAGTCGCTGGACGCCGCGGGACATGCTGAGGAGGAGACTTAAGCACCTATAGGTATTTTCAGAGTGCAATGAATATAACCCACAGAAAACACAATCCACGGATTCAACGTAGAAACAAATCCCACCACCTGTCCAAAAGGAGACACTTTACATCTATCCCTCCCTATCCATCTAAGTACCGCAAGAAATTCCAGAATCCAAACAAATTTCCACTTTAATATTTATCTTACTTCCCCTTCTCCATCCCCCTAAAGAAAAAAAAAAGAAAGAAAGAAAGAAATTCCTTTTCCAGTGATAAACTGCTGACGTCATCTCTAAATTGTGTGCAGAAATTGCTCCCATTTCACAGTTCGATAGTCACGACAACATATTTAAAACTAGCCAGCAGGTAGAGAGATATTTCTTCTGAGGATATTATCTGATGTACGAACACATATCTTGATGTATGAACACATCTCTTGATGTATGAACTCATCTCTTGATGTATGAACTCATCTCTTGATGTATGAACACATCTCTTGATGTATGAACACATATCTTGATGTATGAACACATCTCTTGATGTATGAACACATATCTTGATGTATGAACACATCTCTTGATGTATGAACACATATCTTGATGTATGAACACATCTCTTGATGTATGAACACATCTCTTGATGTATGAACACATCTCTTGCTGTATGAACACATCTCTTGATGTATGAGCACATCTCTTGATGTATGAACTCATCTCTTGATGTATGAACACATCTCTTGATGTATGAACCCAACGCTTGATATATGAACACATCTCTTGATGTATGAACACATCTCTTTATGTATGAACTCAACTCTTGATGTATGAACACATCTCTTGATGTATGAACTCATCTCTTGATGTATGAACACATCTCCCGATGTACTGACCCATTTCTTGATTTACGAACACATTTCTTGATTAACGTACACATTTCTTGATGTATGAACATATTTCTTGATGTATTTGACCCACTTCTTTATTTACGAACACATTTCTTGATGTATTGACACATCTCTTGATGTATGGGCACATCTCTTGATGTATTTGACTCATTTCGTTATTTGCGAACGCGTCTCCTTATCTGTGAACACATTTGTAGTCACGGAATTGATTTGCCCGTGAAACTAATACATTTGTGAATCGCCGAGGCGGGACAATGAGAGCAGTTCTTTAGTGTGATAAGATCCCAGACAAACTTCAAAAAGTTTAACATAAAGACAGATTTAAGAGCAGATTTCTACAGGAATAATATGTAGTAACTAAAAGAAGGCAATACATATGTCAAATAATCATATTGACTTCACATACACACACACATGATACAGAAAGTAAGTATAAAATCTTGTGTATTGCGTCATCAAATTTTACGCATTACGTCATCAAATAACAAACAATAGTAAATTCACTATTCGTCATGAGTAGACCATGCACCACTTATGCTATTCACATATGTATTAGAATAGATCACTGGCTATCCTTTCAGTAATTGAGGTTACACATGCGATCTATCTATCCTTCCATTCATCCATCCATCCGTCTACCCATCCATCTATCTACTAGATGAAGTGGATCAAAAAGAGTCAGTTTTGAATAAATTTGATGAAGAGACTCAGATAGGACGAGCAGAGAATATTACGTTTTGTGAACATTAGATACTTATCCAGATATAAAGTATCTATCTATCTATCTATCTATCTATCTATCTATCTATCTATCTATCTATCTATCTATCTATCTATCTATCTATCTATCTATCTATCTATCTATCTATCTATCTATCTATCTATCTATCTATCTATCTATCTATCTATCTATCTGTCTGTCTGTCTGTCTGTCTGTCTGTCTGTCTGTCTGTCTGTCTGTCTGTCTGTCTGTATGTCTGTCTGTCTGTCTGTCTGTCTGTTTATCTATCTATCTATCTATCTTTCTGCCTGTATGTCTGTCTATCTATATTTCGCAATCCGTCGTCTCTACCCCTTCTCTACTCATAGACTGTAACCTTGCTAACCCCTCTTCCTTCTTGTCTGCTAGGTGTATTTGTTAATTTCCCTGTACGTGCAATGTATTGCTGCTGCTATCTAAGCAAACTGTAGTACTCTGAACAAGTTGACAACAAGCAACAGCTGTTTACGGATGTCGTGCATTAGAAATCCCAAAGAACAACACCCTAAAAACACAGACATGGCGCTCAGAAACAACACAGCATGGCCTACTATTGGGAACTGATGGAGGCCTCTGACGCACCATCTTGTTTGTGATCCATGCTGATTTAAACGTCTCAATATATAGCAAAATATCATATTATGAGAAGAGAAAAGTTGGAACACTTAGTTACAGCTGGCAAAATACGGGGAAAGAGAGACCGCTGACACAAAAGAGAGAAAACTGGATAGCTTAGTGTCATGGCATGAAAAACAGTCAACAAAAGAACTGATACGATACACGGTAGATAGAAGATTATGGAAGGACATGATCGCCTACGCCAAACGGTATGGTACATGATGATGATGATCGCTGAAAAAGAAGAAGAAGGAAGAAGAAGAGGAGGGGGAAGAAGAAGATAAGAAGAAAGTAAGAAGAAGAAGAAATGAAGGAAGGGAGAAGAGGAGGAAGAAAAGAAGAGGAAGTATTTGAGGGTGATGAGGTAGAAGACGAGAAAGGGGAAGTAGACAAAAAAAGAGAAGAGAAAGTAGAAGAAATCAAGTGGCGTAGTGAGATGATCATGCATATGGACGGAGGAAAGGATGAATGTATAGAGGGGCGGAGGAAAGGGTGAATGTATAGATGGACGGAGGAAAGGGTGAATGTATAGACGGGCGGAGGAAAGGGTGAATGTATAGACGGGCGGAGGAAAGGGTGAATGTATACACGGACGGAGGAAAGGATGAATGTATAGATGGACGGAGGAAAGGGTGAATGTATACACGGACGGAGGAAAGGGTGAATGTATAGACGGGCGGAGGAAAGGGTGAATGTATACACGGACGGAGGAAAGGATGAATGTATAGACGGGCGGAGGAAAGGATGAATGTATAGATGGACGGAGGAAAGGGTGAATGTATACACGGACGGAGGAAAGGATGAATGTATAGATGGACGGAGGAAAGGATGAATGTATAGATGGACGGAGGAAAGGATGAATGTATAGATGGACGGAGGAAAGGATGAATGTATAGATGGACGGAGGAAAGGATGAATGTATAGATGGACGGAGGAAAGGATGAATGTATAGATGGACGGAGGAAAGGATGAATGTATAGATGGACGGAGGAAAGGATGAATGTATAGATGGACGGAGGAAAGGATGAATGTATAGATGGACGGAGGAAAGGATGAATGTATAGATGGACGGAGGAAAGGGTGAATGTATAGATGGACGGAGGAAAGGATGAATGTATAGATGGACGGAGGAAAGGGTGAATGTATAGATGGACGGAGGAAAGGATGAATGTATAAATGGACGGAGGAAAGGGTGAATGTATAAATGGACGGAGGAAAGGGTGAATGTATACACGGACGGAGGAAAGGATGAATGTATAGACGGGCGGAGGAAAGGGTGAATGTATAGATGGACGGAGGAAAGGGTGAATGTATAGATGGACGGAGGAAAGGATGAATGTATAGATGGACGGAGGAAAGGGTGAATGTATAGATGGACGGAGGAAAGGGTGAATGTATACACGGACGGAGGAAAGGATGAATGTATAGATGGACGGAGGAAAAGATGAATGTATAGACGGGCGGAGGAAAGGGTGAATGTATAAATGGACGGAGGAAAGGGTGAATGTATAGACTGGCGGAGGAAAGGGTGAATGTATAGATGGACGGAGGAAAGGGTGAATGTATAGATGGACGGAGGAATGGATGAATGTATAGACTGGCGGAGGAAAGGGTGAATGTATAGATGGACGGAGGAAAGGGTGAATGTATTGATGAACGCAGGAAAGGGTGAATGTATAGATGGACGGAGGAAAGGGTGAATGTATACACGGACGGAGGAAAGTATGAATGTATTGACGGGCGGAGGAAAGGGTGAATGTATAGACGGGCGGATGTACTAACGGACATGAGTGTTACTCCCAACAACAATCAGCTGCAAACACAATAATGTGACATCAGTCATAAAAGTGAAGCTAAAGTACACAAAGTTGTGACCAAATGTAGCAGTGTTACGTGAACGTATTAACCAATCACTTCTTGTCTTATCCTAGCTCTGTCTGGTGAATATTTTAGTCTGGATAAGCTTTAGGTTATCCTGAAATGTGTTTTATTGTTTTTTTTGACAGACTATATGTCAAAACTAATTGTAGTGGCCTTCAAGGCAGAACAAGTATAAAACAATGTACTTCTAAATTAAGAACGTTGGTGGCTGTGGGGTTAGTGCACTCGCTTCCTGATCAGAACGGTCAAAGCTCAATCCCTAGAAACAGCGGATTTTTTTTTTCGGATTGGCAAGACTCCGGGGTTTTCAATCCTTTATTTTTTTATAAAATCTCGCCATTGGTCTCTGTTCAGTGCAAGCAACTCTATCTCATTGAGGTAACCGATTCCTGCTGCTCTTGCCTCTCTCATCAATTTTCTTCTGTGTCTCTCTGGGTCGGCCTCTTTTCCTCTTACCTGTTGTTTCGCACATGAAGGCTTGCTTTGTTATTCGGTTATTATCTCTTCTCGTGACATGTCCAACATATGACCATCGTCTTTTTTTTATTACTGAAGATATTAGTGGTTGAGGCTTAGTAAAACAATCGTTAAATAATCCTGAAAACTCATCCATTTTTTCCGTCATAATTCTTCGTCTTTAACTTGTGTTCATTTAATAACTCCATATTTCGTGGGTACATGGGATCCTGCATTACACTTGAACACAAACAAGATAATGGCGATGAAAGTCCAGCGGAAACAACACAACACTGAATCGTGAGAGGAGATACTTTCAAAGGGAGAGTAGCGTTACATGGAGAGTTTACACGTAGCGATTTGACGGGAATTTATCTTCTTTTTTGTTTACTCCTACTTCTCTTTCTTTAAATTCTACATTATCTTCTTTCTCTTTTCTTCTCCTTCGTTCCCTCTTCTTCGTTTCCTTAATTACGTTTCTTCTATTAGTATTCTTCGTTTTCCTTCATGAGACAGAAAAGAACGGGTCAATATAAATGTTTATGAAACTCATTAAAGTGTTCTCACCTCAACATTTAAGGTAATACCTTCCATTCACAATTGAAATCATCGCATTTTTTTTAAGTCTCTTATCTCAGAGTTGGTGAAATCGAGTGCCTAGCTCGATCGGAGAGACGGAAAAAGTATTAACATCATCATCAGGTGACATACCGGTTAGCTGAGGCGATAATGTCCATTCACAGTTTTCTGTCCTCAGTGCATTGTATGAGTTCTGTTGTTCACTATTTACCGTACAACGACATAAATCTATCAAGTATCTTCTCTCTTTGTCGTCCGCGATTGCTCTTTCCTTGTATTTTGCCAGTTGTAACGAAGTATGGCAACTTTCCTCTTCACATGAAGATGTACCCGCAAAATATCGATTGTTTCTTTCTAATGTTTTTAGGAACTTCCTTTTTTGTGTTGACCTCTTCGAGAATTTCCTCGTTGGTCTTTTTAGATGCCTAGTGAACTTTCAACATTCTTCTGAGAAATCCTATCTATGTGGTCTCTAATCGTCCTTTTATTTGTTTGTCCACAGTTCATGGGTTAGTGGGGTAGAGTTCTGCCCTACCAAAGGAGGAGTAAGACGTCTCCTTTCCTCCGCTAGTCATCGGGACACCCTTGGGCAAGGTGAGGCTCCCGTTTAGCCCCCTCCCCCTATCAGTGTTACGTGAAGCCATTGGAGCAGATTGTGGATGGTGCTGTGGGGGCAGCCGACAAGTAGTGCCGGCTGTGGTCCCAACTCCGTGATGGCAGAGGATCTCTTTTAAAGAGACTGTGACTTCGATCTCCGACCAGTACAGTCACTGGCTAAGAAGGAGGAACCATCATCATCAAGTACCGGGACTGCTGGCGTAGGTGATCATGTCTCTCCACAACTTTCGATCACGACAGTTATTTATCATTTCTGTTGTTGACCTTCTGCCAAGCCATTCTCTTAAGCTGTCTGGTGTTTTTTTTTTTCTCTTTGCTTCCCTCTATCTCTTCGTCCCTCATTTTTTCCGGTTGTTACAATATATTCCAGTTGTTCTCTTCTCATTACATGGCCAAAAAATGATGATTGTTTCCTGATTTCTATTGTTGTGGCGATTCATAATTGTACAAAGAAGTTACGACTGTGGTTTTCTGTTGCCTTCAGTCGGTTTGTTTACGGTTGGCTCCGCTAGCCTTTGACTAAAAAGTCTTACCCACAAGACAGTGGGGTTGTTTTACTTCCTTAGCCTTTTACTCTCTCGAGCTTACCTGCAAGGCAGCAGGGCAGCCACAGGTTGTACTGTTTACTGCATACAGTAAGCAGGTAAAATTACCCGACCTGGCATCACTAAGAAGGAAAAGAATGGCAAATTCAAAACTCCATATAGCACATGATGAACTCTCTTTCTCACTTCACAAATTTGATGGCCTACTCTTTTCGATTTTAACTAGCAAGGGTTATTTAACGTGGGCGAGTGCACACGGGACCTTCTGTGTACTGTTGTTAAACAAGAGGGCTATACATCGGATCCAAGATCTGCCCAAGAGATCAGGAGTGGGTAAGTTAGCTGTTGCAAACATTAAAAGAAAGAAATTGAAACTTGACTCCATGTCGAAAGTGATGACGATTTTAACTTAATAATCCCCAGTGTTGTGGCGAGACAAGAATGGGCGACAAGAACTGTAGCACTTTAGCCAACCGGCGTGACACGCGAACAGCTCTATAGGGACCTGGCACTGTTCGTCCTCCCCAGTTCTGTGTCAAATTGTAAAAGTTTGGAATGAGAACTTCAGCAAGTGGGGAATAGACGAAACAAAGAATTGTGTTGAACGTGGAGATGTCATGTTTTTGTTGCCACGTATAAAGATTCGGCTACCAGAACATCAATATCCTTAAACTGTGTTGATACGATTATTATGTCACCTTACGCTTCTTCAGCATACGGTGGCCCCATGGGTAGATTAACTATTAAGAAAAATATGCAAGTTCTTATGACATCAAGGAAACCAACGGAATATGTGGAGAGACTTTATCATCTATGGCGGCAGGGACGATACTTTATGAATTTGGCGATAATAATGCTGATGAGGAAGATGATGATGATGACGATAATAATTATAATGATGATATGACGACGACGATGATGACGACAACGATGATGACGACAACGATGATGACGACAACGATGATGACGACAACGATGATGACGACAACGATGATGACGACGGAAATAATGATAATAACTATCTTGATGATGACGACAACGATAACGATGATAATGATGACGAACACGATGACGACGACGATGATGATGATAATGATGATGATGACGAAGACGACAGGCGACGATGATGATAATCGTGGTGATAATTATCATGACAAAAACGATGTTCACGATGACCATGATGATGTTGACGACGACGATGGAAAGGATGACGGCGATGAACACGATGGCGATGACGATGACAACGACGACGATAACGATACTGATGACAACGATGATGACAACGGCGATAATGACGATGTTCTAACAAGAATACCCAGCTGAAACAAAACCAGAATCAGCTATCACGTAAACTACATTCCCTGTTTATATAGAAACAGCTCCAACACTTTGTATTCTTTCATTAACAGAAACCCACGAAAACCCTTAACCCTCATGCAGTTTTGTTCCGCTCTTGAGGGTTTCTTAATTGATAAACCCGGACAGCGTCAAAGAGCGTCCACTTGTAGCCATAGCAACCGAAACTGAGGTGGCGACAATGGGAAGACGAGTGGAAATTTCCAGAGGACGAGGCGAGAATGGCGAGATTTGGATAAAATTAAAGATATTGTTGAATTTAGGGGGAGATGAAGGTTTTTGATGATTTTTGGGGAGACTAGAGAGTAAATGGTGCGTGTTTTAGGAGGTTGAAGATATATATGAGGTTTAGATAATGTTGCATCGCTTCTGTTTTCATCATAAAAGTCACCTTGTGACGTTTCATCATCAAAGATAGGCTACGTGGATTTACATTTCGCTCTTTCGTTTACGTTGATGATGACACAGATGGTTTTGTGCCTGTCTCTCGATGTTGTCGGTTCACTTTAGTTTGTGTCTAACTCTGTCTCGTTTTGGTTATGGGGGAAGGGGGGGACGTATGCTCTTGACACAGCCAGGGGGTAACTAAAGCGATAGTAGCCTCTCGTTCACCAGGTGCTGGGGTTCCTTAATGATAGGATCGTCCCACAATAATTTGGTCAATCAAGCAACCAAGGAATCAATCAACCAAGGAATCAATCAACCAATTAATCAACCAATTAATCAACCAATTAATCAATCAACCAATTAATCAACCAATTAATCAATCAACCAAGGAATCAATCAACCAAGGAATCAATCAACCAATTAATCAATCAATTAATCAATCAATCGATCAATTATCCCGTGACCTTGACGTTCCTTGGGTCACCACAGGTGACATTTTCACAATGTGTTTCCAATTGTCACGATCTAGAGCAGCTCTCTGTGATACAACGAAAGACATTACTGTCCATTCTCTGATGTTATCTACCCATCTTTTCTTTTGTCCTCACTGTCTTCTTGTGTCCTCCCTGTCTTCTTGTGTCCGGTACTGTCTTCTTGTGTCCGGTACTGTCTTCTTGTGTCCGGTACTGTGGCTTGCAGGATGGTTTTGGCAAGGTCTGTGGACCGTGTGACGTGTCCATACCAGGTCAGTTTCCACTCTTTTAATATAAACAATAAATCATACACTGGTCCAGGGGCTTGTTGCATTCTTTCTCGTACTTCTTCATTGGTGATACGTTCTCTGCGTATGTGCAATATCTGTCTATACCATAGCGATACAATGTCTTTGGTACCATTGCACTTTTGAGCCCAGACCACACCCACGCGTGCGCCCCCCCCCTCCCCATTTCGCCATGTTATCGGAAAGTTGGTACTTCCGGATGTATGACTGGGCAAGGAGGAGATGAGTCTCTACCTGTAAATCCAAGACCAGAGATAACCAGCGCGTGGCACACGCCATGACGGTCATCCACTCATCCTCGCTCTCTTTTGTCCGAGTGTCCTTGCATTCTGTCTTGATACTACTTCTATAAGAACTCCCTGTGCTCAGGTTTGAATTTGCAATTCCTAAATTGCCTTGGGACCCCCAAACCGGCACACACAGAGCTTCAGTTTGATGAGACAACCATCATGCACCATCTCCAACAGGCCTGTGGTATATCACACAGAGTTTCAGTTTGATGAGACAACCATCATGCACCATCTCCAACAGGCCTGTGGTATATCACACAGAGTTTCAGTTTGATGAGACAACCATCATGCACCATCTCAAACAGGCCTGTGGTATATCACACAGAGTTTCAGTTTGATGAGACAACCATCATGCACCATCTCAAACAGGCCTGTGGTATATCACACAGAGTTTCAGTTTGATGAGACAACCATCATGCACCATCTCCAACAGGCCTGTGGTATATCACACAGAGTTTCAGTTTGATGAGACAACCATCATGCACCATCTCCAACAGGCCTGTGGTATATCACACAGAGTTTCAGTTTGATGAGACAACCATCATGCACCATCTCCAACAGGCCTGTGGTATATCACACAGAGTTTCAGTTTGATGAGACAACCATCATGCACCATCTCCATCAGGCCTGTGGTATATCACACAGAGTTTCAGTTTGATGAGACAACCATCATGCACCATCTCCAACAGGCCTGTGGTATATCACACAGAGTTTCATTTTGATGAGACAACCATCATGCACCATCTCCAACCGGCCTGTGGTATATCACACAGAGTTTCAGTTTGATGAGACAACCATCATGCACCATCTCCAACAGGCCTGTGGTATATCACACAGAGCTTCAGTTTGATGAGACAACCATCATGCACCATCTCCAACAGGCCTGTGGTATATCACACAGAGTTTCAGTTTGATTAGACAACCATCATGCACCATCTCCAACAGGCCTGTGGTATATCACACAGAGTTTCAGTTTGATGAGACAACCATCATGCACCATCTCCAACAGGCCTGTGGTATATCACACAGAGTTTCAGTTTGATGAGACAACCATCATGCACCATCTCAAACAGGCCTGTGGTATATCACACAGAGTTTCAGTTTGATGAGACAACCATCATGCACCATCTCCAACAGGCCTGTGGTATATCACACAGAGTTTCAGTTTGATGAGACAACCATCATGCACCATCTCAAACAGGCCTGTGGTATATCACACAAAGTTTCAGTTTGATGAGACAACCATCATGCACCATCTCCAACAGGCCTGTGGTATATCACACAGAGTTTCAGTTTGATGAGACAACCATCATGCACCATCTCCAACAGGCCTGTGGTATATCACACAGAGTTTCAGTTTGATGAGACAACCATCATGCACCATCTCCAACCGGCATGTGGTATATCACACAGAGTTTCAGTTTGATGAGACAACCATCATGCACCATCTCCAACCGGCCTGTGGTATATCACACAGAGTTTCAGTTTGATGAGACAACCATCATGCACCATCTCCAACAGGCCTGTGGTATATCACACAGAGTTTCAGTTTGATGAGACAACCATCATGCACCATCTCCAACAGGCCTGTGGTATATCACACAGAGTTTCAGTTTGATGAGACAACCATCATGCACCATCTCCAACAGGCCTGTGGTATATCACACAGAGTTTCAGTTTGATGAGACAACCATCATGCACCATCTCCAACAGGCCTGTGGTATATCACACAGAGTTTCAGTTTGATGAGACAACCATCATGCACCATCTCCAACAGGCCTGTGGTATATCACACAGAGTTTCATTTTGATGAGACAACCATCTCCAACAGGCCTGTGGTATATCACACAGAGTTTCAGTTTGATGAGACAACCATCATGCACCATCTCCAACAGGCCTGTGGTATATCACACAGAGTTTCAGTTTGATGAGACAACCATCATGCACCATCTCCAACAGGCCTGTGGTATATCACACAGAGTTTCAGTTTGATGAGACAACCATCATGCACCATCTCCAACAGGCCTGTGGTATATCACACAGAGTTTCAGTTTGATGAGACAACCATCATGCACCATCTCCAACAGGCCTGTGGTATATCACACAGAGTTTCAGTTTGATGAGACAACCATCATGCACCATCTCAAACAGGCCTGTGGTATATCACACAGAGTTTCAGTTTGATGAGACAACCATCATGCACCATCTCAAACAGGCCTGTGATATATCACACAGAGTTTCAGTTTGATGAGACAACCATCATGCACCATCTCCAACAGGCCTGTGGTATATCACACAGAGTTTCAGTTTGATGAGACAACCATCATGCACCATCTGCAACAGGCCTGTGGTATATCACACAGAGTTTCAGTTTGATGAGACAACCATCATGCACCATCTCCAACAGGCCTGTGGTATATCACACAGAGTTTCAGTTTGATGAGACAACCATCATGCACCATCTCCAACAGGCCTGTGGTATATCACACAGAGTTTCAGTTTGATGAGACAACCATCATGCACCATCTCAAACAGGCCTGTGGTATATCACACAGACATAACTTCCTCAGGATGCGACGATCATGTGTTGATACATTTAGCCAAGATATGAAACCCCCGAAAGAGTTGAGCACGTGCCAGTAGACAGTAGGTGACGGGAAAATGGCCGACGTGAATCGTCCTTGACTACATGTCTGCAGGAATGAACACATGGATGATAGCCTCCTCGGCAGAGGCAAACCCACAGTGCCGTGGAGTAAGGCTGGAATGCAATGAAGCAAGTGCACATTTCATCTTGGACTGGGAAGATAGTCTACAGATCCCTTCCCCCTCTACGATCAACACTTCTGCCTTGTTTACGATGTAATTTCCTGCACAGGACAAATTTCTGTAGGTCTTTTTGTCTCTTTTACGTGGTTTAAAAAATATCATTTGTCTTTTTCAAATTGTTACATAATTAATTCTGCACTTTCCACTGCTTCTATCTATCTATCTTTCGTTCCCCTGAAGTATTGTTTATATCTGCAATGTCGTTTCCTGTATAAATTGTACTGTCTTTTGTAATTCTTGCAGTGGCCCATATAGTTTTGTCTGTAGTGTTGTATCTATGGGCCAATGGATTTTCCTCAGTCTACTATATTCGGTGCAGTCTTGAAGTATGTGTTCAGCAGTCTGGGGCGCCTGTCCCCATGTACAAGTAGTTGAGGTGCCGATCTTGAATTTTGTATACATGTGACTATGGAGTCGATTGTGTCCTATTCTGAGACGTATAATGAAAAATTGTTCATATCTATTCATATTATGAAAGGCATCCTGATTTTGGACTTGTGGTCCTCTGATTGATTTGATTATTTATCTCTTATGATGGTATGTAACCGGTGCATCTGGTTGTGTGCCTGTTGAACCTTACTCTGCCAACTGATCCGCTTTCTCATTTCCTGGTATTCCACAGTGAGACGGGATCCACTGCAGGGCAACCCTGTAGTGCTTGCGGAGTTTAGTCAATAAGGTCTGCAGATGTGGCAATTTTATGGATTGTGATGCCTGGAGTACTGATCTTGCATCTGTCAAAAACACTACAGGCTGTGGGCTAAGATTACTGTTCAGCAGTTTTTCTATTGCCAACTTTATTGCTGGATTTCTGCATCGTAATTGTGACAATATTTCCCTGTTGCTATTTTATTCATATCCCTAGTGTTATTTGGGTACTCTATATATGCACCTGCTCCCCCATTCTTTACTGCATTCTGTGCTGATCCATCTGTGTACACACGAATCCATAGGTCTTGTGGGTATTCTTCATCCAGGAAACTGAGTTATTGTTTTTTGCTGTAGACTATTTTGTTCTTCTTTGTCAACTATTCCTTTCACTTATGTACGTATTTGTATTGATAATCCTGATTCCTCTGTCCAGGGAGTATGTTCTGATATGGGCAGTTGGGGGTTAACAACTCTTGGCATGTCTGGTGTTTGTCTACTAATACACTTGGGTTGGTGAATAAAACTGCTTCTCTTAAGTCGTCCCAATGCAAGGTTTTGGAATCGGTCCTTCATTGGATATCTCGGCATGCAAGCACATTTTTCTGCCTGTATCAGCACCTTTGTGTCCCTCCGTTCTCTCAGTGCTGGTATCCTCCACAATTTCTCCATCTCCAATATTGGTGTTGATTTCATTCCTCCTGTGATGACCCTAAGTGCCTGGTTTTGTACTTTATCCAGTTCTTGCAATGTGGTGTTTGATGCTGAGCACCACGCAGATGATCCATATTCTAAATGTGGGCGTATACTCTGTTGGTAAACTTTACTGAGTATTTTCCCACTCGCACCCCACGTGGTTCCACACAGCTTTCTTAGAATAGCCAAATTCCTCCTTTGTTTTTTAGGTTGCCTTATTTATCTGTTGTTTCCAAGATAGTTTGTTATCAAATGTAACTCCGAGATACGTAGCTTGTATGTCTTCTTTCACTGGTTCATTGTTTATGTAGATTGCTCCTCCTATTTGTTTTGGGGAGAGATTGCAAAGTGTAGTACTGCATTTGTCTGTATTGATGCTGATACACCATCTATTTGTCCATGAATCAAGCGCATTCATAGCTTTCAGCAACAAATTGGAGGCCACAGTTGCTATATTCATCATATCACCAAGTCATCTGCATACATTGCCACTTTGGTACCATGAGGTATTTCAGTCGAATTAGGCGAGCACTAAACTCTGTAGCTCCGGCAGCAAGCCGGACTTGGAATATGAGGAATCTGCAACGAGGAACACTTTTCAGACTGAGTCGCAATAGTTCCTTCCACCTATCCGCCATATTGACCGGAAATCATAATACACCAAGCCACTGAAGATATGTGCATTTGTTACATTTACGTTATAGTTGTCAAATACCAAACACACGAGAATGTAAACCTTCGGCAATTTTAATTTTCAATTTAATGATTATATTTACAATTTTGAGTGTCGGGAATAATAAACTCAGAAAGCTTTACCGGCTGAAAAAAAAAGTCCTGGGTTAAGTATTTAAAAAAATGTTGCCTCTTAAAATCTTCTGTCCTGTGAAAAAAAAAGAAAGAGTGGTGGGGGATGCTGAAGGGTAAAGTTTAAAACGTCACTGAGCTATCTCACAGTATTTGTCGTCACAACTTGCTAATTCTGTGAGTCAGGTACGCATTTCTTTATCACCATGGTCGACTGAAGAGCACTAAGCTGCACTTGAACCATCGTTTACTTAGCTAGCTCGTTTCGTCAAGTCGGCGAGTTACTTCATTGGCATGCCCAGGCAGATATAACATTTTAGTAATCTTTATTTTGATTTCCAATGTTCTCTAGTTTGACGTGAATATACATTTCACGTTGTTAAAAATACTTTCTACTATTACTTTACCGATAGCTTAGTGAAGATTTACAGATTTAGTATAGTGGAGTTATAAATAAGCTATGAGAGTTTTAGGTACGCTAAAGTGTAGTTAAGTGAAAGCATGAAAGTGTAGTTTAGTCTTAAAGTCTAATTTAGTCTTATGAAAGTGAAGTTTAGCTTTTTGGAAATGTAGTTTAGTCTTAAAGTGTAATTTAGTCTTATTAAAGTGTAGTTTAGTTTTATGAAAGTGCATTTTAGTCTTAAAGTGTAATTTAGTCTTATCAAAGTGTAGTTTAGTTTTATGAAAGTGTAGTTTAGTCTTAAAGTGTAATTTAGTCTTGTGAATGTGTAGTTTAGTTTTATGAAAGTGTAATTTAGTCTTAAAGCTTAATTTAGCCTTATGAAAGTGTAGTTTAGTTTTATGAAAGTGTAGTTTAGTCTTAAAGTGTAATTTAGTCTTGTGAAAGTGTAGTTTAGTTTTATGAAAGTGTAGTTTAGTCGACTGATTATCTTGGTCGCCCACCGAACAACGAGTCAATAAGCGGAGACAAATAATACACGAATATTATTGTGCAGGGTAACTTCCGAGGCGCTACATCAGTGATACAATTCGGGGGAAGTTGTATCTTTACAATATCCGGAAAAAAATTCACAAAAAATCAACAACAGAAAAAAAACAATAGCCAGGCCGAAGCAGGATCGAACCTTTATTTCTCGACACAATGTCTTGCCACTAGAAACAAACGCTAAAGCACACGGCCAACTAAGCAATGTTAATTTTAAAAATTAATTAATTAGTTTACAAAGTGGTATGGTAACAGCTTTAAGTAAGTGAGAAACAAAACAAAAGTCGAACGACGTTTCGGCTAAGTAGACCTTCAGCTGGGAGAATAAACAACACAAAACTATATTTAGGGATGTTCACGGGAATCTAACTACGTGGCGGTAAGATGCTAGATATTCAAGAAAGGAAAACAAAAGTCACTTCCCTGCCGTCCAGAGCTTGGTCAGCCACTAACTGAACTAAAATTGGTAGGTGGGAGTTATCGTCAGCTTTACAGCAGCCTCCCATCTCAATGCATCTTGATGCTTTTACTCCTCCGCCTAAAAAGGAAACTTGTTCTTTGTTTCTTTCTGTTGTTGATTATTTGTTGACATGTATGTGTTGTAAACATACTTGTTCCCCTGAAATGATTCGCAAGTCTGTAAGTGATGAGGTCACCTGCAAATCCCGCAGCGTTAAACAACTGGAAAGTACAAGTCATGTCCCGTTGCTATAGAAGCTTTAAACGTCATCCCACTTGACCCGAAGATGCAGTAGCCGCTCCTGGGATGGAGATTAACCTCGGCCATCATCGGAATCTTCATCTCGCCCACTTTGTCGGTACCTACACATTCAATGATGACGTAGTACACACAATGTATGTCAACAATGGATGTACCAACAACGCTTGATTTACTGTAAGACTGTAGTCAGGTGCACGAACACCGTAGCACCGGCGCAGAATCCTTTATTCTTGTTAAAGTTACAGTGTAATAATTCTAATTTATACAATAATTAATAACTGTAATTTAGTGTAATTGTCTTGATGATGATTGCCAAGCCGAATTGGTTAGGCAGCTACGACTTTCGGCAAACTCACAGAAAGGGCCTGGAACAACACGAAACTAACACTGAAGACTAAACTCTTAATATATCAAACTTGTGTACTTAACACACTGTTATATAGATTTGAAATCTGGACAACATAATCAAATCATGAAAAAGACTAAATATCTTCCACATGTAATGTTTCCCTAGAATAGTGCACATCAAATGGCATGGCAGGACAAAATAACAAACTTAACAGTCCTGCAACGTGCTAAGACCCTAACAATCATGTCAATGCTCAGAAGTCGAAGACTAAGATGGCTGGGGCACGTCCAGCGAATGGAGGAAAAACGCATCCCCAAGCAAATACTATATGGTGAACACAGAAAACGACAAATCGCAGACTTAAACTACGATATAGAGATATATGTAGATCATCTCTAATTAACTTCTCCATCTGTGAAAATGACTGGGAACATCTGGCAAAAGAGCTCACATCATGGAGAGCCTGTATAAAAAATGGTATAACATTATTTGAGACTGTACTAAGGCAACATGGCGTCTACGTGCAGTCGTTTTTATATTTCGGCTCTTGCTGATATATTTAAATAATTTGCGTGACAGTCGAGTTATGAAATTATGTGTTGCTATTCCCCGTTTGGTGTATGTTTTATTTCGGACGTGTGGATAAACTGTGATTACCGATATTTAAGTGGAATATGATTTATTCTTCTTTGTGTCGTGTGTTCGCGGTTCAATAGTCAAGCACATGATTCGACAAAAAAAATGGCACCGCCGGGTATGTTCAACCCGAATATAAAAAGTCTGTGTCGGTGGATGGGGCGGATGAATCGAAAATGATCAACGGCCCAGAAAGCGAAAACAGCAAAGTGTGTGGTACACATGAGGCATATTCAGAACACGAAAGACGAATATGGCAGACCACCGTGAAAGAGATTGGAGCCTCATCACGTAACATTCCAAAGAAAGCCATGGAGAGAAATTCTAACTATTGTTTTAAGCAAAGCAAGAAACAGAGTAGAATGGCGATCCATGGTAGCCAGCCTTCGTTGCGGAGAAGGCACTCCATGATGATGATGATGATTAAGGCAACACTTAGAAGAGAAAAGACTCACGAAAAAAGATGTAAAACCCTGCTGATCAGTGGGCCTGACTTGTTCATTCTGTGGCCGTGTGTGTTTGTCAAACATTGGTAAATTCAACCACGAGAGAAGCTGTTTGACAAAAACAAAACCTCCACACACACACAAATACACAATAGCCATCACTAAACGGTCTGACAAAATGAAAAGGGCCATATAGTGTAATAGAGTTTTAGGTACTATATAGCGAGGGGAAATTTCAAGGGGGTCACGGGAAACAAATTGCATAATTGGTATGTTTACATGGCTTCTTTGAGTGAATTCTTAGTGGAAAAAAAACCTGGGCAAATCTGGCAGCAGATCGTAGCACATGCAGCACAAAAATAACATATGGCACGTCAACTTTCAAGGCAGCGCTAATATCAAATTCAGAAGACAAAAGGAACAGACGAAAAAAGACGAGGTCAGGGACCACAAATCTTCTTCTACTTTTCTCTTTTCACTGATACCAAAAAGGTGTCGTGGTTTATATCCTTTGTCGTTCTTGTGCTGCTCGAATTGTCTGAATTAGTGATTTTCCTTTGTTGTTACATGTCTCTGTCACTGCATCTATCCATCTTCTTCTGAGTCTTCCTCTTGGTCTTTTTCCATGCATTCTCGAGAAGAACGCCCTTGATGGTGATTGGTAAGGATTCATTCTGACCAGGTGGCCAAACCATTTAAGTTGTTGTTGTTCTATATATTCTTGGCAGGGTTTTGTTCCTACTATTTTTCTTATGGTTTCATTTAGTATTGTATCTCTTCTTGTGTTGTTTGTTACTTTTCTCAAGCAACACATCTCACATGTATTGATCTTTCTTAATTGTGATTTAGAAAGGGTCCATGTTTGACTTTCATAGCACAAAGTTGGTATGAAGATGCTATTTATTATTTGTTGTTTAGCAGCCATAGAAATGTTTGGACCACAAATACATCTTGTTAATTCTGTGGACGGATCTTTATATCCAACATTGACAGTTTCAGCTGTTCAGTAAAACAACACCCAGCATAAGACAGTAATATTTTACCAAACTACTGCTTTATCACGATCGCTTGCTACCAACCGTCTGTCCAAAAGACAAATACAATATAAACATAACATTCTTTTGACAAATAAAAAGCGTTTACACATTCAGGGACAGAGGGGTACCACGGGAAGAAAGCAAGGTCGGAAGGGGTCCACAATTGAGAAATGGTTGAGAAGCACTGCTATATAGTGACCTTTTAGGGAATAAAATAAGTTACAAAAGAAAAGAATAAATAAGGCACTAAGAATGTGTGTGGGTGATAAATGATGGACGAATGCAGCAAAAATAATTGTAGCAATAAGTGCAGGAATGCATGGAAACTGCGCACTTTCTTGTTTTTGCATTACAAATAAAGAGTACAGTGAGGAGTAAATGTGTGTGTGTGTGTGTATATGTTTATATGTTTGTGTTTGTGTGTGTGTGTAAAAATGGTGGTTGGGGTGTCATGATCTATCTCGGTTTTACATTTGTTAAATACACTCGTCGTTAACGGAGTGTTTCTCGGTGTAATATGTTAACATGACCATGCAGCCTCCTGCGTGACTCCCTGATATGTAGTGACACTCAGCCCCCTTCTCTTCCTCCCCCCTCCCCCTCCACCCGTATATTCAACAAAGAGGCATAACTGTCGAAGCACACAATCAGTTGTTTCGAGGGGCATTATTTCATTTCAAAATGTGTGGTCTGCTTGTGTTTTAATAGCTATGTTTATAATGGCGGTGTATGTAACGGGAAGAGCTGGAAGTTGTGGCTCAAATGGTAAAAGAGGAGGTTCGGTAAAGAGAGTGAGTAAATGGAAAGGAGTGGTTTGTGAAAGTGTATTCAACGCCTCAAACACAGCCTCACTCACATAGCCGTTAATCCATCTCCAAAACAATAAAAATGAGAACGTTTCAGATGCAGTAAAAGTTCTGGTTATATATATCATTGGGAGAAATTAATGTTGTTATGGGTCCAGCGACCTGTGAGCTGCCGCCCTTCGGTCCAATGGCATATAATTATATCTGCAGGCATTTCTGTATGTCCCCTTTAGTTCCTTACAAGGTGTTCAATTTATCAGGTCTTTGAGGAAGTAGAGATGCTCTGATGTCAGTGAGATTTGGACAGTAAAAAGATTATCTTTTTCTGTTTCATTTGGGTGTTCACAGAGTGGACATGTTGGGGTTTGTTTCGTTGTATTCTATTGATGTGATGATTCGGTGGTACATGACCGGTTCACAGTCTAAAGATGGTGGTTTGGTCTCTTTTCTTTTGGTTGTTAATGTTGTTA
Source organism: Megaustenia siamemsis (assembly GCA_032433765.1). NCBI lineage: Eukaryota > Metazoa > Mollusca > Gastropoda > Stylommatophora > Ariophantidae > Megaustenia > Megaustenia siamemsis. The sequence continues at coordinate 22,307,654 of JAVIAB010000160.1, read as the reverse complement.
TGGGGGGGGGGGGGGTTAGCCTCGTCATGTATTGAGATAGGTTCTCTCCTTGCTTTTCCCATGGTCCATCCAGTCATCCAGTCATCCAGTCATCCAGTCATCCAGTCATCCAGTCATCCAGTCATCCAGTCATCCAGTCATTTAATTTTCTCAACTGTTGGAGTTTATAAAAATCAATGTTTCTACCAACTCTGTGCTATCAGTGCCAGAATAGGACGCTGGACTCTAGAACAATAAGAAAGATAACGACCACCGAAATGAAATGTGTCAGAAGAATGACAGGAAACAGCTTAAGGGACAGAGTAAGAAACACTGACCTGAGGAAGAAACTCGAAATTGAACCAGCCATCGAATACATAAAGAAACAACAGATAAATTGGTTCGGCCACATAACAAGACAAAAAGAACTAACATGACTCAAAGAGCCTTAAATAAACGCTACGAAAACGCCAGATTAAGAGGAAGACCGAGAAAGAGATGGATAAAGGGAATGCTAGAGTCACTAGGAGGAATAACATCAGAAGAGGCCAATAGAAGAGCAAAGAATCGCAGATTGTTTCTCCCCTCGACGCCAACGGCAGCAGAGGAAGGATAGAAGAAGTTGTAGTTTATTATTTGTCTGTGTTTAAAGAGATGTTGGTGTTAAACTCTGTATGTATGTGTCCTCTCTTAGCTATTGTTTATACCTTATCATTTCCTGGTGTGTTGGAGTGTCGTGGGATCCATCGCACAACTAGTCTTATGTCATATGTGTTAACGAGGTTATTGTAGTTAGTCAAAGGCCCCGGTATCACTGTAAACGAATTAAAATCCATAATTGCTCAACCGCCCGTGCCAGTGAAATCATCCGAATTATCATCTCATCCCATTGAAGGATCCAAACAAAGAAACGTAGCTGCGGTCCCCATCATAGTAGCCACAGCACACGCCAGAATATATAAGACCAAGCCGTTCCGAAAGTGAACGCAGTCGAACTGTCCTTCGTGATACGATATCATAATTCATCGTAAGCAATCGGAATATCTAAACACGACCCAGATGATAAACACAGCTCATGGATTGCACAGAGCACTAATCTCAGTAGCACCGGCAGCAAGCTGGACTTGGAATATGAGGAAACTGCAACAATGAACACTTTTCAGACAGAACCTCAATGATTGCTTACGCATATCCGCCATATTGACCGGAACTTAATGAGACTATCCGTGACTTTGGTCAGCTGTGTGAGTTCTTATTTGTTTGTTACTTTCTAGAATCTGCTGACTTGGATTAACATGGCTATATTTCTTTTCTTTGATATGTTATCAAGCACTGTATTCAGATGGCACGCATTTCAGATGGTTTCTGAGGCTGTTTTTTTTTTTGCTTCCTAATTGTTGCACACTTCCCCACATGGGTCACATAGTTCTCCTGCTGTTCTATCTGGATAATGTATCAATATCTCATATCCAGCTTTGATAGTTGCCTTTTTGGCTGCGCGTCACTATATACATGTATCAAGTCATCTGGATAAGTATCGATGGATTTCGTTGCGGTAGTTGTTATTGATACTTGGGTCAGCATTTGTATTTGCTCTGTCATATTTTTCTGCACAGATCTCTGGGTTTATGTAATTTGCATTTTGTGAAAGTTCTTTTATGGCTCTTGATGTTTGTTGGCGTTTCTCAGGTAGGTGGTATTTTTTCTTGCATGTTCCAGACGTACTGTAATTTTGAGATTTGCATGATTCTTTGTTTAATAATCCAAATATCCACTAACTTTCTGCTAGGATGGTCTTTCTCCATTCTCATTTGCCTTTTATATAGCACCAAAGTGACATTATCTCTTCTGGCCTCACAAGGTTGCAGCATATTTCACCTGCTGTACTCGGTGTGAACCTCATCGCGCCACTGATGTGCTGTAGTGCACTGTTTTGTATCTTCTTAAGTGACATGTTGAGCCGCGATAGCTCAGTGGTTAGTGAACTGGACTACAAAGGACAAGAGGTAGTGTTCGATCCCAACCGACGGCTTCCAGATTCACCCAGTCTTAAATGGGAACCGTATTTTTTTCTGGTAAAGGAAAGCGACACTGGCGTAATACCGACCACATTACCCCAAAAATCATGTGCTGAAGGTCTGTAAAGTTGATGGTCACTAACACTATATTCCCTATACGCCATTTGGCGTGACAGGGCTCTTTACTTTACTTAAGTGACATGTTGGTTCTTTGGTTGCATGTTACTAGTAGTGAACTACCATGTTCCTGAATATAACCAACATAACTCAGATAGAGATTCCTATGAGTTTCTTTATCTGATTCCCATGAAGTTCTACAAAGTCTTTTCATAAGTTAAAGTCTTCGTGTCGGTTTCCTACACGTTTCTTAAGGTTCACTTGTCGGTCTAGTTGTATCCCTACGTATGTGCGGGGTCCTCCACATTTTGTAAACCTCTCTGTTGGAGTTTAAGCTTGATATTTACCTTAAAAAGAAGTAAAGAGCCCCGTCACGCCAAGTGGCGCATAGGGAATATGGTGTTAGTGACGATAATTTGTACAGACCTTCGGCACATGATTTTTGGAGTAATGTGGTCGGTATTACGCCCGTGCCGCTCCACATTCCCTGAAAAAATCCGGTACCCATTTAAGGCTGGCTGAACGCTGAAGCTGTCGATCAAAATCGAATCCAACCTCTTGTCCTTTGTAGTCCAGTTCACAAACCACTGAGCTATGTCGTCTCCGGATATTTGCCTATTTTCTTATTTCTGGTGAATATTGTATTTACTGTCTCTTGTATATTTATCTTTAGTTTCCAGGTATTACACAATTCTTCTAGGCGTCGGATGTCGTTATAGCTTCATTATTATGACTTCATGTTGGGACGCTCAGCTGGCACTCAACCAATGCGTGTTTTCTGTTTTGAATGGTTAACGGCACCAAGATGAACGCTTGTTTACGTTTGAACAAAGCCCAACGGCCAAGATCTGAATCTGCAGAATTTATTTCATTCTCAACGGCGGCCGATATAGTTTAGCTTTTACTAGCACAATGCTTGGAGTATAAGCTCAGAACACAATCTAGTCGTGCTTTCTCCTTGCATCGAAGGTTGGCGACAATGGAGATTCATTTCACTCTGACTCTTGTGGACGCTGTCTTAAATGAACCAAATTAGTAAACAACCATGCGTCCACTAACGCAGGAGGAGATCAACACCTTCTTTGACAAACTATCCAAATAGTAAATTACATGTTTCATCATATATTCGTATATATCTGTTAGAACTTTTAGTTTAAAATACTTGTCATAACATGACTTGTCAGCATCGGTGAGACTCCCGGAAGTTCGTGATATTTAGGAGGGTTTTATAGTCTGTTGTTTGATGTGTGATGGTGATGGTCTAATCACCAACTAATTACTACATCAGGCTTGGGCAGATGGTGCTCGTAAACCTGGGAGGGCCGACCATTTAAGGGCAGAATCCCCCTACAGAAAAGACAATCTGATGCCTTGCAGGAAGATTAGGGACAATCAAAGGCTAAGGAAAGCAAACCTGAATAAAATGCTGGCTGAAATCGGATGCACTGGGCCACTGGCGCAGAACACAGCGCAACGTTTTAACAAGTGATCAATCAGACTAGATTTTATAGATATAATTATGATATAAACTACCGCTGACCGGAAATGCTTTAAAAAACAGCTGAATATAATACACTGGAATGCGGAGGGCATACACCACAAAAAATAAGCTCTAACAATCAGACTAGTAGAGGCAGAGATAGACGTTGCCTGCATCCAGGAAACTCATCTTAATCCTCAGCACAGATCAGGGGCTACCAAACATTTAGACAAGAGAGGGAAGGTAACAAGGGTGGAATTCTTATACTTATTAAAAATTCCATCCCAGCAAAACTGATTTACAACTCTTAGATGATAGACGGGTCACTAAAGTATTGCAACAAGCGGATAAATATAGAAGGCTCCTTAGCCACCCCAAGCACCAAAGAATAACTGGTTCCGGAATTGTACGACTAAGGAGGAGCAACTTCGCTGCAATTGCCAATGAACTAACTACTGGAGACCCAGTACTTTCCCAAACAATATCGAAACCCTTGGGCCCATCTGATATGTCTCCTCATGGAAAGCATAAAATACCAGAACTTAAGGAAAATATAACAGGAATCGTGAAAAAAGTCACCCAAGCAGACACAGAAAGAAAACACGTAGCAGAAAAACACATGCACGATACCTATCCACAGGACTCTTGGTCTCACATATACACAGATGGCTCTGCTACAAATGCCACCAGAAATGGAGGGGGAGGTGTGTTTTTGACGCTGAATAATCTGGACGAGATCACCAAGTCAATAGCTACTGGAAAATTCTCAAACAACTTTAAAGCAGAAACTGAGAACATCAGAGATGTTGCAACACTGGCTACTCAACACAAAAACAACATGCACAATAAATTGATGATTCTGACTGATGCTCTGTCAGTACTATCAGCTCTAAAAAGCCCCAAGAACAATGAACTAGATGACTTGAGAACAACCCTGGACCAACTATGCAATAACTTCCAGAGAGTAGTCATTCAGTGGATACCATCACACTGTAATAAACACGGGAACGAACGCCCAGACAAATTAGCTAAAGAGGGAGGGAGATTACCACAAGAGAACCATCCGCTCAGTTATGATGAAGCCAAATCCATCCTCAAAGGTCAGTACCATGAAAAATTGAAACGAAAACACCCAAAGCATAACGAGAGGGACGGATACCATCAACTATCAAGGAGGGATCAAGTCATCATACTTCGCCTACGCACTGGCCACAATAGAATGAGAAATCACATGTTCATCAAATTCAAAATAGATACAACCAACCTATGCCACTGTACACTGGACAATATGACTACAAAACATGTTCTACAGGATTGCCCCCAGTACACAGACCTGAGAAGAGCAATGTGGTCCACGCCCACCTCCCTGGAAGAGAAACTATATGGGGCAATCGATTCGCTTAAACAGACAGCTGACTTCATGAGAGAGCCTGGAATCTTACTCTGATTAAGTCTTGATCGCAGAGAGAGAGAAAGAGAGAGAGAGAGAGAGAGAGAGAGAGAGAGAGAGAGATGTCTTTATTTAGCTCCTTTTCAGCTTTCCTGGTGTTTTCGTTTGTATGCCAGGTATTTAGGCCATTGGCCTAGAGAGCCTTTTCATTTGTCTGGGTTTTGACCAGGTCGTTAATGTATAGCAATAAGAGTGAGCAGCTAAAGTGAGCAGCTAATAGTGAGCAGCTAATAGTGAGCAGCTAATAGCGAGCAGCTAAAGTGAGCAGCTAATAGTGAGCAGCTAATAGCGAGCAGCTGAAGTGAGCAGCTAAAGTGAGCAGCTAATAAAGTGAGCAGCTAAAGTGGGCAGCTAAAGTGAGCAGCTAAAGTGAGCAGCTAATATTGAGGAGCTAAAGTGAGGAGCTAAAGTGAGCAGCTAAAGTGAGGAGCTAATAGTGAGCAGCTAATAATGAGCAGCTAATAGTGAGCAGCTAATAGTGAACAGCTAAAGTGGGCAGCTAATAAAGTGAGCAGCTAATAAAGTGAGCAGCTAATAGTGACCTGCTAATAGAGAGCAGCTACTAAAGTGAGCAGCTAAAGTGAGCAGCGAAAGTGGGCAGCTAAAGTGAGCAATTAATAAAGTGAGCAGCTAATAAAGTGAGCAGCTAATAAAGTGAGCAGCTAAAGTGAGCAGCTACTAAAGTGAGCAGCTAAAGTGAGCAGCGAAAGTGGGCAGCTAAAGTGAGCAGCTAATAAAGTGAGCAGCTAATAAAGTGAGCAGCTAATAAAGTGAGCAGCTAAAGTGAGCAGCTAAAGTGAGCAGCTAATAGTGAGCAGCTAAAGTGAGCATCTAATAGTGAGCGGTTAATAAAGTGAGCAGCTAATAGTAAGCAGCTAAAAAAGTGAGCAGCTAATAAAGTGAGCAGCTAAAGTGAGCAGCTAAAGTGAGCAGCTAATAGTGAGCGGCTAATAAAGTGAGCAGCTAAAGTGAGCAGCTAATAGTGAGCAGCTAAAGTGAGCAGCTAATAGTGAGCGGCTAATAAAGTGAGCAGCTAATAGTGAGCAGCTAAAGTGAGCAGCTAATAGTGAGCAGCTAATAAAGTGAGCAGCTAATAGTGAGCGGCTAATAAAGTGAGCAGCTAATAGTGAGCAGCTAATAGTGAGCAGGTAATAGTGAGCAGCTAAAGTGAGCAGGTAATAGTGAGCAGCTAAAGTGAGCAGCTAATAAAGTGAGCAGTTAATAAAGTGAGCAGCTAATAAAGTGAGCAGCTAAAGTGAGCAGCTAATAGTGAGGAGCTAATAGTGAGCAGCTAAAGTGAGCAGCTAATAGTGAGCAGCTAATGTGAGCAGCTAACAGTGAGCAGCTAATGTGGGCAGCTAAAGTGAGCAGCTAAAAAGTGAGCAGCTAAAGTGAGGAGCTAAAGTGAGCAGCTAATAATGAGCAGCTAAAAGTGAGCATCTAATAGTGAGCAGCTAAAGTGGGCAGCTAAAGTGAGCAACTAATAAAATGAGCAGCTAAAGTGAGCAGCTAATAAAGTGAGCAGCTAAAGTGAGCAGCTAATAAAGTGAGCAGCTAAAGTGAGCAGCTAAAGTGAGCAGCTAAAGTGAACAGCTAATAGTGAGCAGCTAAAATGGGTAGCTTAAGTGAGCAGCTATTAAAGTAAGCAGCTAAAGTGGCAGCTAAAGTGAGCAGCTAATAAAGTGAGCAGCTAATAAAGTGAGCAGCTAATAAAGTGAGCAGCTAATAAAGTGAGCAGCTAAAGTGAGCAGCTAATAGTGAGCAGCTAAAGTGAGCAGCTAATAGTGAGCGGCTAATAAAGTGAGCAGCTAATAGTGAGCAGCTAAAGTGAGCAGCTAATAGTGAGCAGCTAATAAAGTGAGCAGCTAATAGTGAGCGGCTAATAAAGTGAGCAGCTAATAGTGAGCAGCTAATAGTGAGCAGCTAAAGTGAGCAGCTAAAGTGAGCAGGTAATAGTGAGCAGCTAAAGTGAGCAGCTAATAAAGTGAGGAGTTAATAAAGTGAGCAGCTAATAAAGTGAGCAGCTAAAGTGAGCAGCTAATAGTGAGGAGCTAATAGTGAGCAGCTAAAGTGAGCAGCTAATAGTGAGCAGCTAAAGTGAGCAGCTAACAGTGAGCAGCTAATGTGGGCAGCTAAAGTGAGCAGCTAAAAAGTGAGCAGCTAAAGTGAGGAGCTAAAGTGAGCAGCTAATAATGAGCAGCTAAAAGTGAGCATCTAATAGTGAGCAGCTAAAGTGGGCAGCTAAAGTGAGCAACTAATAAAATGAGCAGCTAAAGTGAGCAGCTAATAAAGTGAGCAGCTAAAGTGAGCAGCTAATAAAGTGAGCAGCTAAAGTGAGCAGCTAAAGTGAGCAGCTAAAGTGAACAGCTAATAGTGAGCAGCTAAAATGGGTAGTTTAAGTGAGCAGCTATTAAAGTAAGCAGCTAAAGTGGCAGCTAAAGTGAGCAGCTAATAAAGTGAGCAGCTAATAAAGTGAGCAGCTAATAAAGTGAGCAGCTAAAGTGAGCAGCTAATAAAGTGAGCAGCTAATAAAGTGAGCAGCTAAAGTGAGCAGCTAATAAAGTGAGCAGCTAAAGTGAGCAGCTAAAGTAAGCAGCTAATAGTGAGTAGCTAAAGTGGGTAGCTAAAGTGAGCAGCTAATAAAATGAGCAGCTAAAGTGGCAGCTAAAGTGAGAAGCCAAAGTGAGCAGCAAATAAAGTGAGCAGCTAAAGTGAGGACCTAAAGTGAGGAGCTACAGTGAGCAGCTAATAAAATGGCAGCTAAAGTGATGAGCCAAAGTGAGCAGCAAATAAAGTGAGCAGCTAATAAAGTGGCAGCTAAAGTGAGGAGCTAAAGTGAGGAACTAAAGTGAGCAGCTAAAGTGAGGAGCTAACGTGAGCAACTAAAGTGAGCAGCCATAAGTGAGCAGCTAATAAAGTGGCAGCTAAAGTGAGGAGCTAAAGTGAGGAACTAAAGTGAGCAGCTAATAAAGCGGCAGCTATAGTGAGGAGCTAAAGTGAGCAGCTAAATATTGTCAGCAGCTAAAGTGGCAGTTAAAGTGAGGAGTTAAAGTGAGCAGCTAATATAGTGAGCAGCTAAAGTGGCAGTTAAAGTGAGGAGCTAATATAGTGAGCAGCTAAAGTGGCAGCTAATATAGTGAGCAGCTAATATAGTGAGCAGCTAAAGTGGCAGCTAACGTGGCAGCTAAAGTGAGCAGCTAATATAGTGAGCAGCTAAAGTGGCAGTTAAAGTGAGGAGCTAATATAGTGAGCAGCTAAAGTGGCAGCTAATATAGTGAGCATCTAATATAGTGAGCAGCTAAAGTGGCAGCTAAAGTGAGCAGCTAATATAGTGAGCAGCTAAAGTGGCAGTTAAAGTGAGGAGCTAAAGTGAGCAGCTAATATAGTGAGGAGCTAAAGTGAGCAGCTAATATAGTGAGCAGCTAAAGTGGCAGTTAAAGTGAGGAGTTAAAGTGAGCAGCTAATATAGTCAGCAGCTAAAGTGGCAGTTAAAGTGAGGAGCTAAAGTGAGCATCTAATATAGTCAGCAGCTAAAGTGGCAGCTAAAGTGAGCAGCTAATAAAGTGAGGAGCAAAAAGAGAGCTAATTTCCAATATTAGGAAGAAACAATCATCATTTTTTGGCCATGTAATGAGAATAGAACAACTGAAATATATTGTAACAACTGGGGAAATTGAGGGACGAAGAGATAGAGGGAAGCAAAGAGAAAAAAAATGCAAGGCAGCTTAAGAGAATGTCTTGGCAGAAGGTCAACAACAGAAATGATAAATAACTGTCGAGATCGAAAGTTGTGGAGAGACATGATCACCTACACCTGCAGGCCCGGTACTTGATGATGACGACTTCCATGTTATTCCTGGTCTCTATTCCAGCTCATATCTTTATACGAGTCTTTCTTCTACTGATCTTGCTCATCTCAGCCAACTAGACCAGTTGCCTTGACAAGTTACACGGCTCAAGTGAGCTTCATTCTCTGTCCTGTCCTGCGCTCGTCAACTAATTCGCCCCTTTTCTTTATCTTACGATTGAACTCTATAAAGATAACTTCCAATGGAGTGGTGCTGTAAAGGATTGCTACATTTAGGTTTTCTTCATCTCTTCATATTTTGACTATTAACTAATTACTCGAAAACTATTCTGGTTAGTAGACTTGCAATTTCCTCCTTCTTTCAATGTGTATTTATTTAATATTCTCATAAACTCCACCACAGACAGAGTTGTCGATCAATCCACCAAAACTAAATATCGTCACCGATCAGTCAAGTCCAGTGCACGGATCACTTCCAATGTCACATCGAACGACTACACAAGTGCTCAGTTTCAGTAGCACCATTTGCTAGCACAAGTATCCAAGATAGTTTCAGTAGCACCATTTGCTAGCACAAGTATCAAAGATAGTTTCAGTAGCACCATTTGCTGGCACAAGTATCCAAGACAGTTTTAGTAGCACCATTTGCTAGCACAAGTATCCAAGAAAGTTTCAGTAGCACCATTTGCTAGCACAAGTATCCAAGAAAGTTTCAGTAGCACCATTTGCTAGCACAAGTATCCAAGAAAGTTTCAGTAGCACCATTTGCTGGCACAAGTATCCAAGACAGTTTTAGTAGCACCATTTGCTAGCACAAGTATCCAAGAAAGTTTCAGTAGCACCATTTGCTAGCACAAGTATCGAAGACAGTTTTAGTAGCACCATTTGCTAGCACAAGTATCGAAGACAGTTTCAGTAGCACCATTTGCTAGCACAAGTATCCAAGAAAGTTTCAGTAGCACCATTTGCTAGCACAAGTATCCAAGACAGTTGCAATAGCACCATTTGCTAGCACAAGTATCCAAGACAGTTGCAATAGCACCATTTGCTAGCACAAGTATCCAAGACAGTTGCAATAGCACCATTTGCTAGCACAAGTATCGAAGACAGTTTCAGTAGCACCATTTGCTAGCACAAGTATCGAAGACAGTTTTAGTAGCACCATTTGCTAGCACAAGTATCGAAGACAGTTTTAGTAGCACCATTTGCTAGCACAAGTATCCAAAACAGTTTCAGTAGCACCATTTGCTAGCACAAGTATCCAAAACAGTTTCAGTAGCACCATTTGCTAGCACAAGTATCAAAGACAGTTACAGTAGCACCATTTGCTAGCACAAGTATCAAAGACAGTTTCAGTAGCACCATTTGCTAGCACAAGTATCCAAAACAGTTTCAGTAGCACCATTTAATAGCACAAGTATCCAAAACAGTTTCAGTAGCACCATTTGCTAGCACAAGTATCAAAGACAGTTTCAGTAGCACCATTTGCTAGCACAAGTATCAAAGACAGTTTCAGTAGCACCATTTGCTAGCACAAGTATCCAAAACAGTTTCAGTAGCACCATTTGCTAGCACAAGTATCAAAGACAGTTTCAGTAGCACCATTTGCTAGCACAAGTATCCAAAACAGTTTCAGTAGCACCATTTGCTAGCACAAGTATCCAAAACAGTTTCAGTAGCACCATTTGCTAGCACAAGTATCCAAAACAGTTTCAGTAGCACCATTTGCTAGCACAAGTATCGAAGACACAATTTAAATCCAGAAGCACGAACTACGTAGCACCGGCGAAGATATTAAAAATGAAGGGAATAATTTGGTACATTTGTCATCTTTTAACATTTGTTTTTGGTCCAAACAAGCGGCGTTTTCTTTTAGATTTTAATGTTACCGTGTGCATAGTGCACATGGGACTCATGTATGTCGTCTTTATCCAAGAAGTATAGATATCAGGTCTTACTACCCAACCCAAAACAGGGAAAGGGTAAAGGCAAGAAGTGTCCACAGATTTCAATAGAAAAAACAACAAGCATTTATGGTAGTGATCGAACTCGACACTTTCTTTTCCAGAGGCCACTGACTCACCTCTCACCACTGACTCACCTCTAGACCACTGACTCACCTCTCACCACTGACTCGCCTCTAGACCACTCAGCATCAACAAGTTACAAATTACCTTTGTCTACAAAGTCTTTTCATAAGTTAAAGTCTTCGTGTCGGTTTCCTACACGTTTCTTAAGGTTCACTTGTCGGTCTAGTTGTATTCCTACGTATGTGCGGGGTCCTCCACATTTTGTAAACCTCTCTGTTGGAGTTTAAGCTTGATATTTACCTTAAAAAGAAGTAAAGAGCCCCGTCACGCCAAGTGGCGCATAGGGAATATGGTGTTAGTGACGATAATTTGTACAGACCTTCGGCACATGATTTTTGGAGTAATGTGGTCGGTATTACGCCCGTGCCGCTCCACATTCCCTGAAAAAATCCGGTACCCATTTAAGGCTGGCTGAACGCTGAAGCTGTCGATCAAAATCGAATCCAACCTCTTGTCCTTTGTAGTCCAGTTCACAAACCACTGAGCTATGTCGTCTCCGGATATTTGCCTATTTTCTTATTTCTGGTGAATATTGTATTTACTGTCTCTTGTATATTTATCTTTAGTTTCCAGGTATTACACAATTCTTCTAGGCGTCGGATGTCGTTATAGCTTCATTATTATGACTTCATGTTGGGACGTTCAGCTGGCACTCAACCAATGCGTGTTTTCTGTTTTGAATCGTTAACGGCACCAAGATGAACGCTTGTTTACGTTTGAACAAAGCCCAACGGCCAAGATCTGAATCTGCAGAATTTATTTCATTCTCAACGGCGGCCGATATAGTTTAGCTTTTACTAGCACAATGCCTGGAGTATAAGCTCAGAACACAATCTAGTCGTGCTTTCTCCTTGCATCGAAGGTTGGCGACAATGGAGATTCATTTCACTCTGACTCTTGTGGATGCTGTCTTAAATGAACCAAATTAGTAAACAACCATGCGTCCACTAACGCATGAGGAGATCAACACCTTCTTTGACAAACTACCGAAATAGTAAATTACATGTTTCATCATATATTCGTATATATCTGTTAGAACTTTTAGTTTAAAATACTTGTCATAACATGACTTGTCAGCATCGGTGAGACTCCCGGAAGTTCGTGATATTTAGGAGGGTTTTATAGTCTGTTGTTTGATGTGTGATGGTGATGGTCTAATCACCAACTAATTACTACATCAGGCTTGGGCAGATGGTGCTCGTAAACCTGGGAGGGCCGACCATTTAAGGGCAGAATCCCCCTACAGAAAAGACAATCTGGTGCCTTGCAGGAAGATTAGGGACAATCAAAGGCTAAAGAAAGCAAACCTGAATAAAATGCTGGCTGAAATCGGATGCACTGGGCCACTGGCGCAGAACACAGCGCAACGTTTTAACAAGTGATCAATCAGACTAGATCTTATAGATATAATTATGATATAAACTACCGCTGACCGGAAATGCTTTAAAAAACAGCTGAATATAATACACTGGAATGCGGAGGGCATACACCACAAAAAATAAGCTCTAACAATCAGACTAGTAGAGGCAGAGATAGACGTTGCCTGCATCCAGGAAACTCATCTTAATCCTCAGCACAGATCAGGGGCTACCAAACATTTAGACAAGAGAGGGAAGGTAACAAGGGTGGAATTCTTATACTTATTAAAATTCCATCCCAGCAAAACTGATTTACAACTCTTAGATGATAGACGGGTCACTAAAGTATTGCAACAAGCGGATAAATATAGAAGGCTCCTTAGCCACCCCAAGCACCAAAGAATAACTGGTTCCGGAATTGTACGACTAAGGAGGAGCAACTTCGCTGCAATTGCCAATGAACTAACTACTGGAGACCCAGTACTTTCCCAAACAATATCGAAACCCTTGGGCCCATCTGATATGTCTCCTCATGGGAAGCATAAAATACCAGAACTTAAGGAAAATATAACAAGAATCGTGAAAAAAGTCACCCAAGCAGACACATAAAGAAAACACGTAGCAGAAAAACACATGCACGATACCTATCCACAGGACTCTTGGTCTCACATATACACAGATGGCTCTGCTACAAATGCCACCAGAAATGGAGGGGGAGGTGTGTTTTTGACGCTGAATAATCTGGACGAGATCACCAAGTCAATAGCTACTGGAAAATTCTCAAACAACTTTAAAGCAGAAACTGAGACCATCAGAGATGTTGCAACACTGGCTACTCAACACAAAAACAACATGCACAATAAATTGATGATTCTGACTGATGCTCTGTCAGTACTATCAGCTCTAAAAAGCCCCAAGAACAATGAACTAGATGACTTGAGAACAACCCTGGACCAACTATGCAATAACTTCCAGAGAGTAGTCATTCAGTGGATACCATCACACTGTAATAAACACGGGAACGAACGCGCAGACAAATTAGCTAACGAGGGAGGGAGATTAATTCAAGAGAACCATCCGCTAAGTTATGATGAAGCCAAATCCATCCTCAAAGGTCAGTACCATGAAAAATTGAAACGAAAACACCCAAAGCATAACGAGAGGGACGGATACCATCAACTATCAAGGAGGGATCAAGTCATCATACTTCGCCTACGCACTGGCCACAATAGAATGAGAAATCACATGTTCATCAAATTCAAAATAGATACAACCAACCTATGCCACTGTACACTGGACAATATGACTACAAAACATGTTCTACAGGATTGCCCCCAGTACACAGACCTGAGAAGAGCAATGTGGTCCACGCCCACCTCCCTGGAAGAGAAACTATATGGGGCAATCGATTCGCTTAAACAGACAGCTGACTTCATGAGAGAGCCTGGAATCTTACTCTGATTAAGTCTTGATCGCAGAGAGAGAGAAAGAAAGAGAGAGAGAGAGAGAGAGAGAGAGAGAGAAAGAGAGAGAAAGAGAGAGAGAGGATGTCTTTATTTAGCTCCTTTTCAGCTTTCCTGGTGTTTTCGTTTGTATGCCAGGTATTTAGGCCATTGGCCTAGAGAGCCTTTTCATTTGTCTGGGTTTTGACCAGGTCGTTAATGTATAGCAATAAGAGTGAGCAGCTAAAGTGAGCAGCTAATAGTGAGCAGCTAATAGTGAGCAGCTAATAGCGAGCAGCTAAAGTGAGCAGCTAATAGTGAGCAGCTAATAGCGAGCAGCTGAAGTGAGCAGCTAAAGTGAGCAGCTCATAAAGTGAGCAGCTAAAGTGGGCAGCTAAAGTGAGGAGCTAATAGTGAGCAGCTAATAATGAGCAGCTAATAGTGAGCAGCTAATAGTGAACAGCTAAAGTGGGCAGCTAATAAAGTGATCAGCTAATAAAGTGAGCAGCTAATAGTGACCAGCTAATAGAGAGCAGCTACTAAAGTGAGCAGCTAAAGTGAGCAGCGAAAGTGGGCAGCTAAAGTGAGCAGCTAATAAAGTGAGCAGCTAATAAAGTGAGCAGCTAATAAAGTGAGCAGCTAAAGTGAGCAGCTAAAGTGAGCAGCTAATAGTGAGCAGCTAAAGTGAGCATCTAATAGTGAGCGGTTAATAAAGTGAGCAGCTAATAATAAGCAGCCAATAAAGTGAGCAGCTAATAAAGTGAGCAGCTAAAGTGAGCAGCTAAAGTGAGCAGCTAATAGTGAGCGGCTAATAAAGTGAGCAGCTAAAGTGAGCAGCTAATAGTGAGCAGCTAAAGTGAGCAGCTAATAGTGAGCGGCTAATAAAGTGAGCAGCTAATAGTGAGCAGCTAAAGTGAGCAGCTAATAGTGAGCAGCTAATAAAGTGAGCAGCTAATAGTGAGCGGCTAATAAAGTGAGCAGCTAATAGTGAGCAGCTAATAGTGAGCAGCTAAAGTGAGCAGCTAAAGTGAGCAGGTAATAGTGAGCAGCTAAAGTGAGCAGCTAATAAAGTGAGCAGTTAATAAAGTGAGCAGCTAATAAAGTGAGCAGCTAAAGTGAGCAGCTAATAGTGAGGAGCTAATAGTGAGCAGCTAAAGTGAGCAGCTAATAGTGAGCAGCTAAAGTGAGCAGCTAACAGTGAGCAGCTAATGTGGGCAGCTAAAGTGAGCAGCTAAAAAGTGAGCAGCTAAAGTGAGGAGCTAAAGTGAGCAGCTAATAATGAGCAGCTAAAAGTGAGCATCTAATAGTGAGCAGCTAAAGTGGGCAGCTAAAGTGAGCAACTAATAAAATGAGCAGCTAAAGTGAGCAGCTAATAAAGTGAGCAGCTAAAGTGAGCAGCTAATAAAGTGAGCAGCTAAAGTGAGCAGCTAAAGTGAGCAGCTAAAGTGAACAGCTAATAGTGAGCAGCTAAAATGGGTAGCTTAAGTGAGCAGCTATTAAAGTAAGCAGCTAAAGTGGCAGCTAAAGTGAGCAGCTAATAAAGTGAGCAGCTAATAAAGTGAGCAGCTAATAAAGTGAGCAGCTAAAGTGAGCAGCTAATGAAGTGAGCAGCTAATAAAGTGAGCAGCTAAAGTGAGCAGCTAATAAAGTGAGCAGCTAAAGTGAGCAGCTAAAGTGAGCAGCTAATAGTGAGTAGCTAAAGTGGGTAGCTAAAGTGAGCAGCTAATAAAATGAGCAGCTAAAGTGGCAGCTAAAGTGAGAAGCCAAAGTGAGCAGCAAATAAAGTGAGCAGCTAAAGTGAGGACCTAAAGTGAGGAGCTACAGTGAGCAGCTAATAAAATGGCAGCTAAAGTGATGAGCCAAAGTGAGCAGCAAATAAAGTGAGCAGCTAATAAAGTGGCAGCTAAAGTGAGGAGCTAAAGTGAGGAACTAAAGTGAGCAGCTAAAGTGAGGAGCTAACGTGAGCAACTAAAGTGAGCAGCCATAAGTGAGCAGCTAATAAAGTGGCAGCTAAAGTGAGGAGCTAAAGTGAGGAACTAAAGTGAGCAGCTAATAAAGCGGCAGCTATAGTGAGGAGCTAAAGTGAGCAGCTAAATATTGTCAGCAGCTAAAGTGGCAGTTAAAGTGAGGAGCTAAAGTGAGCAGCTAATATAGTGAGCAGCTAAAGTGGCAGTTAAAGTGAGGAGCTAATATAGTGAGCAGCTAAAGTGGCAGCTAATATAGTGAGCAGCTAATATAGTGAGCAGCTAAAGTGGCAGCTAACGTGGCAGCTAAAGTGAGCAGCTAATATAGTGAGCAGCTAAAGTGGCAGTTAAAGTGAGGAGCTAATATAGTGAGCAGCTAAAGTGGCAGCTAATATAGTGAGCATCTAATATAGTGAGCAGCTAAAGTGGCAGCTAAAGTGAGCAGCTAATATAGTGAGCAGCTAAAGTGGCAGTTAAAGTGAGGAGCTAAAGTGAGCAGCTAATATAGTGAGGAGCTAAAGTGAGCAGCTAATATAGTGAGCAGCTAAAGTGGCAGTTAAAGTGAGGAGTTAAAGTGAGCAGCTAATATAGTCAGCAGCTAAAGTGGCAGTTAAAGTGAGGAGCTAAAGTGAGCATCTAATATAGTCAGCAGCTAAAGTGGCAGCTAAAGTGAGCAGCTAATAAAGTGAGGAGCAAAAAGAGAGCTAATTTCCAATATTAGGAAGAAACAATCATCATTTTTTGGCCATGTAATGAGAATAGAACAACTGAAATATATTGTAACAACTGGGGAAATTGAGGGACGAAGAGATAGAGGGAAGCAAAGAGAAAAAAAATGCAAGGCAGCTTAAGAGAATGTCTTGGCAGAAGGTCAACAACAGAAATGATAAATAACTGTCGAGATCGAAAGTTGTGGAGAGACATGATCACCTACACCTGCAGGCCCGGTACTTGATGATGACGACGTCCATGTTATTCCTGGTCTCTATTCCAGCTCATATCTTTATACGAGTCTTTCTTCTACTGATCTTGCTCATCTCAGCCAACTAGACCAGTTGCCTTGACAAGTTACACGGCTCAAGTGAGCTTCATTCTCTGTCCTGTCCTGCGCTCGTCAACTAATTCGCCCCTTTTCTTTATCTTACGATTGAACTCTATAAAGATAACTTCCAATGGAGTGGTGCTGTAAAGGATTGCTACATTTAGGTTTTCTTCATCTCTTCATATTTTGACTATTAACTAATTACTCGAAAACTATTCTGGTTAGTAGACTTGCAATTTCCTCCTTCTTTCAATGTGTCTTTATTTAATATTCTCATAAACTCCACCACAGACAGAGATGTCGATCAATCCACCAAAACTAAATATCGTCACCGATCAGTCAAGTCCAGTGCACGGATCACTTCCAATGTCACATCGAACGACTACACAAGTGCTCAGTTTCAGTAGCACCATTTGCTAGCACAAGTATCCAAGATAGTTTCAGTAGCACCATTTGCTAGCACAAGTATCAAAGATAGTTTCAGTAGCACCATTTGCTAGCACAAGTATCCAAGATAGTTTCAGTAGCACCATTTGCTAGCACAAGTATCAAAGACAGTTGCAATAGCACCATTTGCTAGCACAAGTATCAAAGACAGTTTCAGTAGCACCATTTGCTAGCACAAGTATCAAAGACAGTTTCAGTAGCACCATTTGCTAGAACAAGTATCCAAAACAGTTTCAGTAGCACCATTTGCTAGCACAAGTATCCAAGAAAGTTTCAGTAGCACCATTTGCTAGCACAAGTATCAAAGATAGTTTCAGTAGCACCATTTGCTAGCACAAGTATCCAAGAAAGTTTCAGTAGCACCATTTGCTAGCACAAGTATCAAAGATAGTTTCAGTAGCACCATTTGCTAGCACAAGTATCCAAAACAGTTTCAGTAGCACCATTTGCTAGCACAAGTATCAAAGACAGTTTCAGTAGCACCATTTGCTAGCACAAGTATCCAAAACAGTTTCAGTAGCACCATTTGCTAGCACAAGTATCAAAGATAGTTTCAGTAGCACCATTTGCTAGCACAAGTATCAAAGATAGTTTCAGTAGCACCATTTGCTAGCACAAGTATCAAAGATAGTTTCAGTAGCACCATTTGCTACCACAAGTATCAAAGACAGTTGCAATAGCACCATTTGCTAGCACAAGTATCAAAGATAGTTTCAGTAGCACCATTTGCTAGCACAAGTATCAAAGATAGTTTCAGTAGCACCATTTGCTAGCACAAGTATCAAAGATAGTTTCAGCAGCACCATTTGCTAGCACAAGTATCAAAGATAGTTTCAGTAGCACCATTTGCTAGCACAAGTATCAAAGATAGTTTCAGTAGCACCATTTGCTAGCACAAGTATCAAAGACAGTTGCAATAGCACCATTTGCTAGCACAAGTATCCAAAACAGTTTCAGTAGCACCATTTGCTAGCACAAGTATCCAAAACAGTTTTAGTAGCACCATTTGCTAGCACAAGTATCCAAAACAGTTTCAGTAGCACCATTTGCTAGCACAAGTATCGAAGACAGTTTTAGTAGCACCATTTGCTAGCACAAGTATCCAAAACAGTTTCAGTAGCACCATTTGCTAGCACAAGTATCCAAAACAGTTTCAGTAGCACCATTTGCTGGCACAAGTATCAAAGACAGTTTCAGTAGCACCATTTGCTAGCACAAGTATCAAAGACAGTTTCAGTAGCACCATTTGCTAGCACAAGTATCGAAGACAGTTTCAGTAGCACCATTTGCTAGCACAAGTATCAAAGACTGTTTCAGTAGCACCATTTGCTAGCACAAGTATCAAAAACAGTTTCAGTAGCACCATTTGCTAGCACAAGTATCCAAAACAGTTTCAGTAGCACCATTTGCTAGCACAAGTATCAAAGACAGTTTCAGTAGCACCATTTGCTAGCACAAGTATCCAAGACAGTTTCAGTAGCACCATTTGCTAGCACAAGTATCAAAGATAGTTTCAGTAGCACCATTTGCTAGCACAAGTATCCAAAACAGTTTCAGTAGCACCATTTGCTAGCACAAGTATCAAAGACAGTTTCAGTAGCACCATTTGCTAGCACAAGTATCCAAGACAATTTCAGTAGCACCATTTGCTAGCACAAGTATCAAAGATAGTTTCAGTAGCACCATTTGCTAGCACAAGTATCCAAAACAGTTTCAGTAGCACCATTTGCTAGCACAAGTATCCAAAACAGTTTCAGTAGCACCATTTGCTAGCACAAGTATCCAAAACAGTTTCAGTAGCACCATTTGCTAGCACAAGTATCCAAAACAGTTTCAGTAGCACCATTTGCTAGCACAAGTATCCAAGACAGTTTCAGTAGCACCATTTGCTAGCACAAGTATCAAAGACAGTTTCAGTAGCACCATTTGCTAGCACAAGTATCAAAGACAGTTTCAGTAGCACCATTTGCTAGCACAAGTATCCAAAACAGTTTCAGTAGCACCATTTGCTAGCACAAGTATCCAAAACAGTTTCAGTAGCACCATTTGCTAGCACAAGTATCAAAGACAGTTTCAGTAGCACCATTTGCTAGCACAAGTATCCAAGACAGTTTCAGTAGCACCATTTGCTAGCACAAGTATCAAAGATAGTTTCAGTAGCACCATTTGCTAGCACAAGTATCCAAAACAGTTTCAGTAGCACCATTTGCTAGCACAAGTATCAAAGACAGTTTCAGTAGCACCATTTGCTAGCACAAGTATCCAAGACAGTTTCAGTAGCACCATTTGCTAGCACAAGTATCAAAGATAGTTTCAGTAGCACCATTTGCTAGCACAAGTATCCAGAACAGTTTCAGTAGCACCATTTGCTAGCACAAGTATCCAAAACAGTTTCAGTAGCACCATTTGCTAGCACAAGTATCCAAAACAGTTTCAGTAGCACCATTTGCTAGCACAAGTATCCAAAACAGTTTCAGTAGCACCATTTGCTAGCACAAGTATCCAAAACAGTTTCAGTAGCACCATTTGCTAGCACAAGTATCAAAGACAGTTTCAGTAGCACCATTTGCTAGCACAAGTATCCAAGACAGTTTCAGTAGCACCATTTGCTAGCACAAGTATCAAAGATAGTTTCAGTAGCACCATTTGCTAGCACAAGTATCCAAAACAGTTTCAGTAGCACCATTTGCTAGCACAAGTATCCAAAACAGTTTCAGTAGCACCATTTGCTAGCACAAGTATCAAAGACAGTTGCAATAGCATCATTTGCTAGCACAAGTATCCAAAACAGTTTCAGTAGCACCATTTGCTAGCACAAGTATCGAAGACAGTTTTAGTAGCACCATTTGCTAGCACAAGTATCCAAAACAGTTTCAGTAGCACCATTTGCTAGCACAAGTATCGAAGACAGTTTTAGTAGCACCATTTGCTAGCACAAGTATCCAAAACAGTTTCAGTAGCACCATTTGCTAGCACAAGTATCCAAAACAGTTTCAGTAGCACCATTTGCTAGCACAAGTATCAAAGACAGTTTCAGTAGCACCATTTGCTAGCACAAGTATCAAAGACAGTTTCAGTAGCACCATTTGCTAGCACAAGTATCAAAGACAGTTTCAGTTGCACCATTTGCTAGCACAAGTATCAAAGACAGTTTCAGTAGCACCATTGGCTAGCACAAGTATCCAAAACAGTTTCAGTAGCACCATTTGCTAGCACAAGTATCCAAAACAGTTTCAGTAGCACCATTTGCTAGCACAAGTATCAAAGACAGTTTCAGTAGCACCATTTGCTAGCACAAGTATCCAAGACAGTTTCAGTAGCACCATTTGCTAGCACAAGTATCAAAGATAGTTTCCGTAGCACCATTTGCTAGCACAAGTATCCAAAACAGTTTCAGTAGCACCATTTGCTAGCACAAGTATCCAAAACAGTTTCAGTAGCACCATTTGCTAGCACAAGTATCGAAGACACAA
The DNA here is from genome assembly GCA_032433765.1 of Megaustenia siamemsis. Classification (NCBI taxonomy): domain Eukaryota; kingdom Metazoa; phylum Mollusca; class Gastropoda; order Stylommatophora; family Ariophantidae; genus Megaustenia; species Megaustenia siamemsis. Next base: position 22,286,986 of record JAVIAB010000160.1, on the reverse strand, counting down.
TTAAAATCCAGAAGCACGAACTACGTAGCACCGGCGAAGATATTAAAAATGAAGGGAATAATTTGGTACATTTGTCATCTTTTAACATTTGTTTTTGGTCCAAACAAGCGGCGTTTTCTTTTAGATTTTAATGTTACCGTGTGCATAGTGCACATGGGACTCATGCATGTCGTCTTTATCCAAGAAGTATAGATATCAGGTCTTACTACCCAACCCAAAACAGGGAAAGGGTAAAGGCAAGAAGTGTCCACAGATTTCAATAGAAAAAACAACAAGCATTTGTGGTAGTGATCGAACTCGACACTTTCTCTTCCAGACGCCACTGACTCACCTCTCACCACTGACTTACCTCTAGACCACTGACTCACCTCTCACCACTGACTCACCTCTCACCACTGACTCACCTCTCACCACTGACTCGCCTCTAGACCACTCAGCCTCAACAAGTTACAAATTACCTTTGTCTACCAAAAATGTGTATACACCAAAGATTAATAAGATCACCAATCACCTATATTTATATAGTTTATTAATAAGAGAATAGCTATACACTTAATGCAACCGCGTCTCCTTTTGTCTAATATTCCAATATAGTAGATTTAAAACACCTTCTATATATTTATGTTAATAAAAGCGAGAGAGTTCATTGGTTCTATATAAAGCCACATCTAACCTATACAGGAGAAATATGCACAGCAGACAAATTAAAAAAAAAACACGATAACAGACAAAACAGATGTGATTTATCAGAAGAAAGGTGACGTTCCCTGGACAACCAAAAGCAAAAAAAAAAGCCAACGATGAAATTCTCAGTGGCCAAAACAAAATGAGAGTTCATAAAAATACCATATTCATATAAATGTGTTAGACGAATGACAGGAAACAGCCTGAGAGACAAGATCAGAAATGAAGAACTGAGAAAAAAGCTAGGAATAACCCTCGCCATAGAATATATAAAGAAGCAACAGATAAAATGGCTTGGCCATATGATAGGGCAGAGTGATCAAAACTCAACACAACGGGCCCACATTAAACGTTGCCAGAATACCAGATCCATTAAACGTTGCGAGAATACCAGACTACCAGATCCATTAAACGTTGCGAGAATACCACGAAAAAGATGGATCGACGGAATATTAGAAACATTAGAAACATAACTGATGCAGAGGCGAACAGAAAAGCAAAAGACCGCAAATTATATCTCCCCTCGACGCTGAAAGACAGATGAGGAAAGAAAGAAGTAGAAGAGGAAACAAATATCATAAATAAACAATACACATTTTTCGGCCACATCAAGAGAATATAAAGTTGCAGTACTTGATTACAACTGACAAAATACAGGGAAAGAGAAATCGGGTAGGACAAAGAGAGAAGATACTATAATATAGATAGTTTGGTACCGTGGCACGGAAAACAGTCAACAAAAGAATTGACACGATACACCAAGGACAGAAAATTCTGAAACTATATGATCCCCTACATCAACCGATATGTCACATGATGATCAATACAACAAAGCTAAAGACGTCACACTTTGCCTACGTTCTACACAATAACCTTAAACTTATTTGAAGATACTGCAGCCTCTTGGACCGTCCAAGCAATTTCCTTTCGGTGACCATTAACCTCTCATTTTGACCCAACGCGCCCCTGCTATTCCCATAATCTTTACTTTCACCAATCTCCCAATTCTCGTGTCTCTTCCGTTCCAGTCTATTTGTTAACAAGAACAAGGTCACGACCTTGTATCGTTCGATACAATCAATCTCCATTTAATATCGTTGGCGTAAGTGATTTCAATACTAATTAGCAGTATCGATCCTGCCAGGTCTCCCTGGCGATTTGTTGACCATTTGGTAGGAAAGGTCAACATGACATATTTGGTTACGATAAAGGGCGTGCTTCGAGTACTTCTGCAAATACTCGTTCCTAGGGGTCGTGTCTTACATTGTTTATGTTTCTCTCGCCTAGCCATCTCGTTGTTGTTCTTAGTTATTCCTGTCCCATTGATTTTAAATCGCTAGTTTGAGGTTGAGGGCGTCCATTAAGAGTTCACGATAGCGAGAGCTTTCCCCTTTATGGAGCTGGGAGCTGTTAAACTGTAGCAACCAATGAGAAAATTTGTCTTTGTAGTATGACTGTTATTTCTAGACTAGAAAAAAGGCCATCAACAGTTTCGTTCTACCTCCTGATAACACATACATTTGTTAAAACAAATCGCACGCCCCAAGTACCGACTAGCCACCCCCATCCGCCTACCGCACGGGTAATTTCAGAGAGCCTGTTAAATATTGCAAAAGGTGGTGGAAATGTTACTTTAAAAAAAAAAAATTCCGGACTATAGGTCATTCTTTTTAAATGTTCAATGTTAATGGTTATTTTTAACTGTGCAGCTTGAACACGGTGCCTTATTTTAATCGTCCTTTTCTGTCAAGTCTTGGTGCTCCATCACACGGACCTTCAAATCGGACGCTACTTGGTGCTCCATCACACCGACCTTCAAATCGGTGGCTACTTGGTGCTCCATCACACCGACCTTCAAATCAGAGGCTACTTGGTGCTCCATCACACCGACCTTCAAATCGGTGGCTACTTGGTGCTCCATCACACGGACCTTCAAATCGGAGGCTACTTGGTGCTCCATCACACCGACCTTCAAATCGGAGGCTACTTGGTGCTCCATCACACCGACCTTCAAATCGGAGGCTACTTGGTGCTCCATCACACCGACCTTCAAATCGGTGGCTACTTGGTGCTCCATCACACCGACTTTCAAATCGGAGGCTACTTGGTGGTGGGGAGAAATGAGCCTCCCTAACTTCAAACATTTACTATCTAATAGGCTGGGTAGTCCAGAGGTACGACGTGGGCTCGAGGGCAGGAGGGACCTGGGTTCACAGCCAAACAGAAACGGTGGTGATTTTAAAAGAGTAGGAAAAATTAATCTACATTTTCTTTCTGACGTTACCCTCCCCTGATCTCTTGGGTTACCCCGCCTACGCACAGGCCACAACAGAATGAGAAAACACATGTTCACCAAACTCGAAATAGGAACTATCAGCCAATTCCACTGTACACTGGATAACGTGACAACTAAACACGTTCTACAGGATTGCCCCCAGTACACAGACCTGAGAAGGACAAAGTAGTCCAAACCCACCTTCCTGGAAGAGAAACTGTAAGGGGCAACCGAATCACTTAGACATCTGTCTTCATAAGAAAGTCCGGAGTCCTAGTCTCAATGAGCCATGATCACAGAGGAAGTAGAAGAAGAGAAAGAAGAAGAAGAAGAAGTAGAGGAAGAAGAGAAGAAGATTTCTTGGGTAGAGAGATCCGACGTCTAGCCGTGGCGAATTACGTCAAAAAAACAGGAGGTCCCGTGTGCACACACCCACATTAAAAAATCCTTGGCCGTTAAATTGGAAAAGCATAGCCACATACGATCGGTCGCTGTCCAGGCAAAATTGTCAGCAGAAACCTACCCACGTCATGGTTTCCGTGTTACGGAGTTCGTGCACGTGGGTCCGGATTCTCCTCGGATATCCTCGAGCGGGATATCGGAGCACCTATGGGTTCGCACGGTGTGCAGTAATGATGATCATAACAACACATAAACAAACTCTCTAATGCCGGAGAACGCAATTTATCGCATCCAAGGGCAAAACAATTGATGTCAGTGGGTCGTTAGCTTTAGACCCAGATTGTGGTTGTAGTTCGTTTGATCTGATGATTTTTTTGGGAAAACATACTGGAGCCTGGCCAATTTGGCAAGTAAAGTAGGCTGTTTATTGTAATGTCTAACCACAGCAACTATAAATCTACTGTAGACGAATAATAATAAATGAATAGTATTATGAAGGGAAACTTACGAGACAATAGCTCCGCGAAGCATTTCATGGAAACATGCTGAAGTCGGATGTCTTGGGCCGAAAGGCGCAAATATCACAGTTATAATGAAAACCACAACACAGACACGCCCACTTAACGTCCTTTTAAGGTGGATGATGAAGAGGTACACTCCTTTAGTCAACGGGCGAACGCAAACAAGCTAGCATCTCACGGAAAGAGGTATATTTACAACACTCGAAAAAAAAATCACAAATAATGAACAGCAGAAAAAGACAAAGAATAATAGACAGCCCAAAGCAGGGTTGAACCCTTACTCCTCGACACAGCCCCTTGCCATGAGAAACAAACGCTGGGGTACATACAGCCCCTTGCCACTAGAAACAAACGCTGGGGTACACACAGCCCCTTGCCACTAGAAACAAACGCTGGGGTACACACAGCCCCTTGCCATGAGAAACAAACGCTGGGGTACACAAACCCCTTGCCATGAGAAACAAACGCTGGGGTACATACAGCCCCTTGCCACGAGAAACAAACACTGGGGTACATACAGCCCCTTGCCATGAGAAACAAACGCTGGGGTACATACAGCCCCTTGCCACGAGAAACAAACACTGGGGTACATACAGCCCCTTGCCACTAGAAACAAACGCTGGGGTACACACAGCCCCTTGCCACTAGAAACAAACGCTGGGGTACACACAGCCCCTTGCCATGAGAAACAAACGCTGGGGTACACACAGCCCCTTGCCATGAGAAACAAACGCTGGGGTACATACAGCCCCTTGCCATGAGAAACAAACGCTGGGGTACATACAGCCCCTTGCCATGAGAAACAAACACTGGGGTACACACAGCCCCTTGCCATGAGAAACAAACGCTGGGGTACATACAGCCCCTTGCCATGAGAAACAAACGCTGGGGTACACACAGCCCCTTGCCATGAGAAACAAACACTGGGGTACACACAGCCCCTTGCCATGAGAAACAAACGCTGGGGTACATACAGCCCCTTGCCATGAGAAACAAACGCTGGGGTACACACAGCCCCTTGCCATGAGAAACAAACGCTGGGGTACATACAGCCCCTTGCCATGAGAAACAAACGCTGGGGTATACACAGCCCCTTGCCATGAGAAACAAACGCTGGGGTACATACAGCCCCTTGCCATGAGAAACAAACGCTGGGGTACATACAGCCCCTTGCCATGAGAAACAAACGCTGGGGTACACACAGCCCCTTGCCACTAGAAACAAACGCTGGGGTACATACAGCCCCTTGCCATGAGAAACAAACGCTGGGGTACATACAGCCCCTTGCCACGAGAAACAAACACTGGGGTACATACAGCCCCTTGCCACGAGAAACAAACGCTCGGGTACACACAGTTCGTGCTGTTTCGACCTAAAACTGTTTGTCTGCAACGCAAGTATACAGCCCCACCCTATCCGGGAGACTTGTCTTAAGAGGAAAAGTACAGATATACAATTTATTCCCGAGGTGTGTTCGTACACTTATTGTATAGTCATGAGTACACATGCGCGAATGACACCGCCAATGATAGCTAATTTTTTTAGGTGGCCAAGTTGGCCGTTATTTAGCACTTGTTTCTCGTGACAAAGCATTGTACCAGGGAGTACGAGTTCGATCCTCCTTTCGGGCTGTTTATTGTTCTTTATCAAAAGCAGATAATTTTCCATTCAAAATATCACATTTTACGTAGCTTTATTTTCACTGACTAGAAGTGTGCTTCTAACCATTCTTCTCGAAATTTTACACAAATTAATCGAAAGGTCTTCAAAATACACTTTACTTGATGCATTTATGATCACAAATAGTGAAATTAGGCACAAGATACAGTAGTAGTGGGTGTGGCCTCTTTTGTTTTGTCAGAAATAAACACACATTTACATCGAAAATGCAACCAATCTATCTACAAAACAAAGAAAATACAACGTGGTAATCGAAGGAGGTAATTATGAAACTTCTTTTAGATATCGAATACAGGTTTTGGGGAATATTTATACAGAATCGTACATTACTTTAAAATATTCAACCGTATTCTGTCCGAGACGATGTATCGGTTTTAGTCCTGTAGTACCTTCATAAGTGGAGCCGCTGTGTCGGTTAGTGGTCCGGAAAAAAGTTAAATAGGCTAGAACGCAGAAAGGAAATGCTCAGGTAAACCTCTTACTGGAGTGACGTGTTCACCTACTCGAGCTATAGACCGCTGACACCATTTTAGCCACAACGTTTCGTAAAGCTTAAAACGTACACTAATGAGAGGTTGTCCGGTGTTTCCCCTTTCTACGCTCAAGCCTATCTAAACTTTGCTGCAGTCTGAGCACAGCCATCTATAGAAACAATAAAGTCCCCGAGCTGAAAGGAATCACCCAAAATTTGTGACGTTATTAGCTTTGCCAGCAGGGGCGGTTGAGGGTAAAATGACGTAAGCTACCTACTCCTTACATAGCTAAAGGCACCACAAACTTTAGATGTTTACGGGAATTCCCCCTCAGCCCAAAGAGAAAAAAAAAAACTATAGATAGCTGGCTGTTAAAAAAAAAAATAAAAAGTACCCCCGTCACGCCAAGTGGCGTATAGGGAAATATGGTGTTAGTGACCCTATATTTTACAGACCTTCAGCACATGATTTTTGGGGTAATGTGGTCAGTATTACGCCCGTGCTGCTTTACTTTCCCAGAAAAAAATCCGGTACCCATTTAAGGCTGGGTGAACCCGGAAGCCGTCGGTTGGGATCGAACCCTACCCCTTGTCCTTTGTAGTCCAGTTCACTAACCACTGAGCTATCGCGGCTCCCAGATGGCTGGCTGTGGCCCAAGTAAATATTGTTATCACCTTATTGTATGTGGTAAAGTATACTGTATATGTCAATCTACACTCAATATATTTGGTAGTGGCGTTAGAGAATATGTACCTGACACAGAAGAGACATGGGAATATATGCCTGAAGTAGAAGAGTCAAGAGAATGTGTACTTGAACAAGAAGAGTAGGGAGAATATGTACATGAACAAGAAGAGTCAGAAGAATATGTACCTGAACAAGAAAAGTCAAGAGAATATGTATCTGAACATGAAGAGTCAGGAGAATATGTACTTGAACTAGAAGAGTCATGAGAATATGTACCTGGACAAGAAGAGTATGAAGAATATGTACTTGAACCAGAAGAGTCGGGAGAATATGTACTTGAACAAGAAGAGTCAGGAGAATATGTACCTGAACAAGAAGTCAAGAGAATATGTACTTGAACAAGAAGAGTCAGGAGAATATGTACTTGAACAAGAAGAGTCATGAGAATATGTACCTGAACTAGAAGAGTCAGGAGAATCTAAACCTGAACTAGAAGAGACAGGAGAATATGTACCTGAATTAGAAGATTCAGGAGAATATGTATCTGAATAAGAAGAGTCAGGAGAATATATACCTGAACTAGAAGAGTCAGGAGTATATATATATATATACCTGAAGTAGAAGAGGCAGGAGAATATGTACTTGAACAAGAAGCGTCAGGAGATTATATACATGAACAAGAAGAGTCATGAGAATATGTACCTCAATTAGAAAAGGCTGGGGAATATGTACTTGAATAAGAAGAGGCAGGAGAATATGTATTTGAACAAGAAGAGTCAGGAGAATATGTAATTGAACAAGAAGAGGCAGGAGAATATGTACTTGAACAAGAAGAGTTAGGAGAATATGTAATTGAACAAGAAGAGGCAGGAGACTATGAAATTGAACAAGAAGAGGCAGGAGAATATGTAAATGAACAAAAAGAGTCAGGAGAATATGTAATTGAACAAGAAGAGTCAGGACAATATGTAATTGAACAATAAGAGGCTGGAGAATATGTAATTGAACAAGAAGAGTCAGGAGAATATGTACCTCAATTAGAAGAGTCAGGAGAATATATACATGAACAAGAAGATTCAGGAGAATATATGTACCTGAATAAGAAGAGTCAGGAGAATATATACATGTACAATAAGAGGCAGGAGAATATATACATGAACAAGAAGAGTCAGGAGAATATATACATGTACAAGAAGAGTCAGGAGAATATGTACCTCAATTAGAAGAGTCAGGAGAATATATATATGAACAAGAAGAGGCAGGAGAATATATACATGAACAAGAAGAGTCAGTAGAATATATACATGAACAAGAAAAGTCAGGAGAATATGTGCCTCAATTAGAAGAGTCAGGAGAATATATATGATCAAGAAGAGTCAGGAGAATATGTAATTGAACAAGAAGAGGCAGGAGAATATGTACCTGAACTAGAAGAGTCAGGAGAATATGTACCTGAACTGGAAGAGTAAAAGTAAAAAGTAAAGAGCCCCGTCACGCCAAATGGTGTATAAGGAATATGGTGTTAGTGACCATAAATTTTACAGACCTACAGCACATGATTTTCGAGGTAATGTGGTCGGTATTACGCCCGTGCCGCTTTACTTTCCCAGAAAAAACTCCGGTACCCATTTAAGGCTTTGTGAACCCGGAATCCGTCGGTTGAGATCGAACCCTACCCCTTGTCCTTTGTAGTCCAGTTCACTAACCACTGAGCTATCGCGGCTCCATGAATTAGAAGAGTCAGAGGAATATCCAGTGTTATGCACATAAAGGTAGGTTAAATGAATAATTAATAGTTCGTGAGATATTCTGACAAGAGAATAGAAAACAGTTTGTACGGAGTACAAGGTCATCTAAGACACTATGGGATGACCAGAGGAACCAATCAGAGATTCAAGGTTTACGCGGGAATTAGTTTACGTCACGAAGTCCAGTTAGGGGAATTTGTCATTTCAGATCAAGTAGGTCGCAGAAGGAATAAGTCAATTTGGACAGGTAAGAACGATGGGACTTCCAGGAGATGAGCGCTTGTGGCGCGCTACATAATAAGTTAGAAAAATGTAAGGAGTCATTTAGAGAAGAACACAAGACAGTTATGTAGAAAGTATAATTTGGAAGTTCAGAGATAGATAAGTTAAGTAGACTAAGTATCTACATGTGTTAACCCCGTAGATTTAGAGGTTGACTGTGTACAATCACTGATAGATAGCTAGACAGAATCGTGTGTGTTTAAGATGTGAAGTTTCTTTGAACGTTTTTGTACTGTATAAGTTTGCAGAATACTAACATACTCGATCAGGACGTCGAAGCAGCAGCTGCCATCTTTATTAATAATTATAAACATGATGACAGAAATTGACACCTGCAATAGTAAGGCTACCACCTTCGTCCGGCTTTCTAGGCGTGTTTGGTAAAATAACAAACTGACAACAAAAACAAAGGCAGCAGATGACAACGCCTGCATTATTAATATATTTCTGTATAGCGGCGAATCGTGGACAACTTATGTAAAGCATGGGTGAAGGCTATATGCATTCCATATGCCATATCTAATCATCATTTTTTGCCCATGTAATGAAAAGAGAAAAACTGGAATATATTGTAGCAACTGAAAAAAGGGATGAAGAGATAGAGGGAAGCAAAGAGAACAAATACCAGATGGCTTAAGAGAATGGCTTGGCAGAAGGTCAACAACAGAAATTATATATGACTGTCGAGATTGAAAGTTGTGGAGAGACATGATCACCTACGACAGCAGGCCCGGTATTTGATGATGATGATGATGATGCGATGTCTGCGCTGTATTCTTAGTATCGCCTGGAAGGACAAAGTGACAAACGTGGAGATCTAAACTTGCACAGGAATCCCGATCAATCTACACGCTGCTCAAACAACGTAGGTTACGCTGGCTTGGCTACGTACACCGTTTGAAAGATGGCTGCATGTCAAAATATAAACTCTATGGACAACTAGCAGATGCCAAAAGGACTAGAGAGCGCCCAAAACTTCGATTTGTAGACGTCTGTAAACGTGACATGAAGACTCTGAACATAAACCCTGCAGCATTGGAAGACATAGCTGCAGACCACAATCTTTGGAAACACACTCTAAAGCTACAACTCTTGCAAGCAGACAGATACATAGCTAAAGAAAATACACAGCGAAAGAAAAGGAAAAAAATAACATTTCCTACGGGCGCTGCAAAATCCATAGTCAACAATGACAGACAGAGGCTACTAATCAACTATGGCTGACAGAGGGTGCTAGTTAACTATAACTGATGGAGACTACTAGTGAACTATGACAAACGAGGGCTGCTAGTCACACTATAACTGATGGAGACTACTAGTGAACTATGACAAGCGGGGGCTGCTAGTCACACTATAACTGATGGAGACTACTAGTGAACTATGACAAACGAGGACTGCTAGTCACACTATAACTGATGGAGACTACTAGTGAACTATGACAAACGAGGGCTGCTAGTCACACTATAACTAATGGAGACTACTAGTGAACTATGACAAGCGGGGGCTGCTAGTCAACTATAACTGATGGAGACTACTAGTGAACTATGACAAACGGGGGCTGCTAGTCAACTATAACTGATGGAGACTACTAGTGAACTATGACAAGCGGGGGCTGCTAGTCAACTATAACTGATGGAGACTACTAGTGAACTATGACAAACGGGGGCTGCTAGTCAACTATAACTGATGGAGACTACAAGTGAACTATGACAAACGGGGGCTGCTAGTCAACTATAACTGATGGAGACTACTAGTGAACTATGACAAACGGGGGCTGCTAGTCACACTATAACTGATGGATACTACTAGTGAACTATGACAAGCGGGGGCTGCTAGTCAACTATAACTGATGGAGACTACTAGTGAACTATGACAAACGGAGGCTGCTAGTCAACTATAACTATTGGAGGTTACTGCATTTACTTTATAGGAGTAAAGGCATCAAGTAATAGTACGAGTAATGAGTGAAAGTTTCACACACGCAGTCAGATATACACAGTTTATACGTATCTTGTACCCAACTCCCCATATTTTTAGAACCCTTCCATCTTCTCACCTGACTGCCTGGTCAGTGATATATACAGTTGGTCATCACGCCTACTTTTTGTTAGTTCATTCAGAAGCTGACCACGCTCTGGACCACAGGGAAGGGATCTTTTTTTTATTTCCTAAATTGTACATCTACTTTATACTGTACATACGTTTGACGAAAATAAACCAAGAGCTTGGAGCCAGTCAAGTCCTCGAGAACAGAATAAACTCTTTAATTTTCATCTGTGATGCTCGTCATTTACTATTGTTTGTCCAATTAAATGGCAGATAACGAAAGTTGTAATAGTTTCCTATTATATGTTATGTTTTGTACTGCATATTTTTGACACTTTGAGGGAATTATCATCATCATCAAGTATCAGGCCTGCAGGCGTAGGTGATAATGTCTCTCAACAACTTTCGATCTCGACAGTTACTTATCATTTATGTTGTTGACCTTCTGCCAAGCCATTCTCTTAAGCTGTCTGTTATTTTTTCTCTTTGCTTCCCTCTATCTCTTCGTCCCTCAATTTGTCCAGTTGTTACAATATATTCCAGTTGTTCTCTTCTCATTACATGGCCAAAAAATGATGATTGTTTATTCCTAATATTGGAAATTAGCTCTCTTTTTGCTTTGACCTCTTTCAGAACATTTTCATTACTCTTCATAGCTGTCCATGGATTTCTCAACATTCTTCTGTAAAACCACACACTCCAGTGATTTTCTTGTCTGTTGTCCTATTGTCCATGATTCATATCCATATGTTAAGACTGGCATTACATAACATTTAAGAACTCTTTTTCTTGTTTCTATTGTCAACAATGGATTGCATAGTATCTTCCTCATTTTTTGGAAAGGTGCTTTTGCATGAGCCATTCTGCATCTCACCTCTTTTGTACATCTTCCGTCTGAGGTTAGCAAAGTTCCCAAATATTTAAATTCATTTATCTGTTTTAATATTGTTCCACTTGTCTTTATTCTGCACCGAGGTGATGTCTTTTTCTTTGTTGTTACCATTACTTCTGTCTTTTTGGTATTAAGGCTGAGTCCTTTATATTTGCTTTCTTCCACTACAATGTCCAACATTTCTTGTAACTCATTTTCACTCTTAGCGATTAAGTCTGTATTATCAGCATACCTTATATTATTTATATTATGACCTCCAATTGTTATTCCAGGCATGTCCCTTATGGATTTTAAAATAATCTCACTATAAATATTAAACAAGTCTGGTGACAGCACACAACCTTGTCTAACGCCCTGTTTTATTTGTTGAAACATTCCCAATCGGTTTCCAGTTCTTATGGCCGCTGTTTGTTGCCAGTACATGTTCTTTATTATTCTTAGATCTTTGCTGTCTACGTTTATGCTTTCGGTTAGGTCGGGTAAATTTAACTGCTACTGTATGCCATAAATAGTACAACCTGTGGCTACCCTGCTGCCTTGCAGGTAAGCTCGGGAGAGTAAATGGCTAAGGGAGGGTACCCCGAAGTATAACAGCCCCACTGTCTTGTGGGTGAGACTTTTAAGTCAAATGCTAGCGGAACCAACCGTAAACAAACCGACGGAAGGCAACAGAAAATCACCGTCGTAACTTCTTTGTACAATCATGAATCGCCACAACAATAGAAATAACGACAACAACGTTAAGGGGGATTCCAATGGAAAACCCTCGTTCGGTAGGGGACATCATGTGCTACAGGTGATACCCGATCGTCATCAAGCTACTGTAAGCAAAATAAAGAGGGAGTTATACTTTCTTTAATTTACACTTAAATCCTTTTAGATATCGAAGTAGATATAATGTGTTAGCACTCATCTGTCAGTCTCAAACATTGTTGCTCTTGTGAAGTTCACATGAATAGCAACATAGAGGTATAGATAAGGGAGATGTCATAATTTCTTTCTTTCGGTCTTTTCATTTCATTTTTACATCCGGCCATCGCTTGTTCTCCCTATTTTGGAGTCAAAGAAAAGATTTAGGTTGTTTGAGTCATTGTAGTGGGTTTGTTAGCTGGAGTCACTGAAAGGATTTAGTTTGTTTGAGCAATGTTTAGACGCGCTGATAATTCACGTTCATTTGATGCAGGTTCCTTTAAGATTTTCTTTAAAGAAACCTGAAATGCACCATTTGAACAGCCGGGTGGTTGCTACCACATTATGGTCTGTAAAACTCATAGATAGTAACCAAGAGAAGATTACAATATATTTCTATATCTCGAAGAAAAAAAATCTTTCCTAATTAACTGCCAGGAGGGAAAAAAATGGGAGCCGCGATAGCTCAGTAGTTAGTGAAAAGGACTACAAAGGACAGGAGGTCAGGTTCGATCATGATCTACAGCTTCTGGGTTTCACCCAGCCTTAAATGGGTACCGGATTTTTCTGGGAAAGTAAAGTGGCACGGGCGTAATACCGACCACAATATCCCAACAATCATGTGCCGAAGGTCTATCAAAATTATGGTCACTAACACCTTATTCCCTATACGCCACGCGGCGTGACGGGGGCTCTTTACTTTACTTACTTTAGGGGTAAAAAAATGTGCTACAGAGTTATCGATGACATAAGTATTTTCAACAATTTTTTCTTCACCAATACTGAGATATAGATTGTTAAACAAGGGCACAATCTGTGGACACATTATAGGCACTTACGGTATTCTCTACTCAACAATTCACAGTATCCCAAGTTGACATGACGTCATACTATCTAATGAGTGTCTACAGAGTGACGCAATATTTTGTGTGTACAGATCCAGAGACTGGCACGACGTCATCTTTTCTTGTGCACATATTAACATGTCGTAATGCTCCTTTGTATACATATAATTCTAGACTAACATGACGTCATTATCTTTCGTGTACATATTCCGACTGGCAAGATGCAACGGTCCGTTGTGTAGACGTTCAGAGATAGTTAATCCAAACGGATATTTCATCCCTTCACGCGCGATAAGTCGTGATCAAATAATTAGAATGTAGTCGACGACCAACAGTGGTTGTTGATGTACTAGAATGTTGTAGCCTGGGAAATGGTGCGGAGGTGGTATGATGATGTTGCTAATTGAGTCTATAAGTAAAAAAAAAGTAAACAGCCCCGTCACGTCAAGTGGCGTATAGGAAATATGGTGTTAGTGACCATAAATTCTACAGATCTTCGGCACATGATTTTCGGGGTAATGTATTCGGTATTACGCCCGTGCCGCTTTACTTTTACATAAAAATATCCGGTACCCATTAAAGGCTGGATGAACCCGGAAGCCGTCGATTGGGATCGAACCCTACCTCTTGGCCTTTGTAGTCCAGTTCACTAACCACTGAGCTTAATTTAGTCTAGAACTCCCCACGATACATTTCATCAAAGCACTGCAATAAGACGTTGGTGAATATCAGCGGCAGCCAGTTTGAAACTACTCGAGGTCAGACATGAGATTGAACTTTTAGGCTTACCTTTAACCTGATCATTTGCGATATAAACATTACTGCAATTTGCGTTATAGAAGCGAATCATGGACAGTAGACAAACAAATGAAAAGACGATTAGAGGCCACAGAGATAGGATTTCTCTGAAGAATGTTGAAAGTTCCCTGAACAGATAAAAAGACCAATGAGGAAGTTCTAAAAGAGGCCAACACAAAAAGGCAGCTCCTGAAAACATCAGAAAGAAACAATCAACATTGTTCGGGCACATCATGAGAAGAGGAAAGTTGGAATACTTGGTTACAACTGACAAAATAAAAGGAAAGAGAGATCGCGTCGACAAAGAGAGAAAATACTAGATGGCTTGGCGTCATGGCATGGAAAGCAGTCAACAACAGAACTGATACGATGCACTGTAGATAGAAGATTGTGGAGGGACATGATCGCCTACGCCAACCGGTATGGCACATGATGATGATGAATATAGTTCCCTCAATTATTATCCTAAATTAACATGACTATAATTACGTCATGATATCTTGGCTATTTGCATTATAAGTTTTTAGAAAAAAAACATGGTCTTGTTGTTAATTAAAATCTCTTACAGTTTTGTTCAGGAAGCGCAAATTCAGTGATTAGTGAACTGGACTACAAAGGACAAGAGGTAGGGTTCGATCCCAACCGACGACTTCCGTGGTCTCCCAGCCTTAACTTTGTACCGGATTTATTTCTGGAAAAGTAAAGCGGCACGGGCGTGATACCGACCACATTACCCCAAAAATCATGCGCTGAAGGTCTGTACAAATTATGGTAACTAACACCATATTCCCTATGTGTGACTTGGCGTGACGGGGACACTTTACCTTTGTTTTTTGTTTTTACAAGTTTGTTCATGTTTTATATATATATATATATATATATATATATATATATATATATATATATATATATATACAACGCAGGATTCTTACAGTTAGCACTTTACATAAATTATTATTCCCATCGGCACTAATTATAATGTTTCAATAAAAAGATAGATCTAATTAGCCATTCTTTTGTTGACATAGAAACAGAGAGGTAATTGTTGAAATAGACCACCAACTTCTCATTGACATTGCAATGTCGATAGTTGTTGTTCAACGGTTGTAGTAGGTTTGACCTCCATAAACATTGAAGTCTATTAGTAACGGATTGAGCTATTTGAACTATATCACGACTATACTAGGGAATACGGTGGCTGGTTGTACACTGAAGTTTAACTCATTGAACTTGAACGTTTATTGTGTTATGTATTCTGATAAAATAATAAAGAAGTCGTGACCCCCGATGCCTCCACTGAATATCCGCCTCTGGTAAACATGATCGGCTAACGGTTAGGCAGTATTCAGGATGCATCAAAATTGTGTGAATGGCAGAAACAGTCAATGGCAATATTACTTTGAAGTAGGCATATGAACATGACATGATTACTTGCAAGAATGGATCAGAATAAAGTAAGATTACTTAGAAAGAAGATCATGTGATTATTATATTATTATTTTTATTATGAGTAAAAAAGAGAAAGTAAGAAACCCCGTCACGCCAAGTAGCGTAAAAGGAATATTGTATTCATCATCATCTTGTACCCTGCCGGTTAGCGTAGGCGATCATGTCCCTCCACAAGCTTCTATCTACAGTGCATCGTATCAGTTCTGTTGTTGACTGTTTTCCATGCCATGACACCAAGCTATCCAGTATTTTCTCTCTTTGTCGTCCGCGATCTCTCTTTCCTTTTATTTTGCCAGTTGTAACCAAGTATTCCAACTTTCCTCTTCTCATGATGTGCCCGAAAAATGTTGATTGCTTCTTTCTGATGTTTTTTAAAAGCTCCCTTTTTGTGTTGGCCTCTTTGAGAACTTCCTCATTAATATTGTATTAGTGACTATAATTTTTACAGACCTTCAGCACATGATTTTTTGGGTAATGTGGTCGGTATTAAGCCCGTGCCGTTTTCCTTTCCCAGAAAAAAAAAATTCGGTACCCATTTCAAGCTGGGTGGACCCGGAAGAGCCGTTGATCAGGATCAAACCCAGCCTCTTATCCTTTTTAGTCCAGTTCACTAAGCACTGAGCTAACGCAACCTCCATAATTATACCTCAGATAAATTTATTATTAACGTGTTTAACCCCTCTTTCAAACTTTCACTCATTTACCACCTGCTTATTTGTTAATATATTGTTTTTTTTAATGTTAAAATTAATCATTTATTTCTTTACTGATATTGTTGTCATATTTATTTGCTATTACTTTGATATTGTAAACTAATTTATTATCTCGTTTGATTCATCTATAACTATTATAAATTAATTCGTTTGAACATCTCTTCACTGACTTTAGTATCATATAATTTATTTGTTTACACATTATGCACAAATTGTTTTTTTTTTTTACATTTAGACTCTCTTTTACTTTTAAAAAATTTGCACTAACTTATTTATTCATTCGATGGGCATTCACGCAAGTTTAAATCATTCATGACTTTAAACATTCACACATTATTCCAATTATTCATGCACTCATTCATTCATATTTATTAATCTATTTACCTACACAGCCATTCATGCATTATTTCAATCATTCACACACTCAATCATTCCCTAACTTAGTCAATTATTTAACTAATCTATGACTGTGCCACTTAACCATTCATTCAATCAGTCCCAACACTTACTCAATCATTCACTTATCTCTTCTCTCAATATTCAAACTCCCCTCATGTGACAAGCCTCACTAAATGCATCTCTCCAGTCAGCCGTGACCTGCATTCTTTCTTTCTTCCCGCTATAATTCTGCCACGGTATTTCCCAATTATTTCAAACTGCCACCAGATTTTTACCCAAAATGCCACGCGATCATTCTCTTTTCCTTCATCCCACGGGATTCTCAATTAAGGATGCACTTTGGCACCAGCATCCATTATTCACAACAATCACCCTGTGCCCATGCCTCATCCTCCGGGAGCATAGGCCCGGAATGACACACCGTGAGCCCTCTCATTCTCCTCCAGCCGTACGAGAAATCTTCATGAAAGCCGCATCTCTTTTCTCATTCTTATCTCGTGTTGTTCCCTGGTCAGTCCTTCTTAGTTTTAGTGTTTCTAAGCTCAAGTTGTATATCTATCGAACGAAGTCCGAGGGCTGTGTTTTTCCAACAATGTTTACGAGTTAGACAACCGGTATTATTGCATTCTTAGCAATCTCATAGGTGATTAATCTTTTCTCAGTTGATATTCTTGTGGAAAATGAGAATGTGTGGATCTGACAGGACGTTTCCCAGTCACGTGGACACGAGTCAGATTTCTAGAAGGGTCAAGTTGCTTTATTTCTGGCCTAAAAAAAAAAAGTAAAGTACCCCCGTCACGCCAAGTGGCGTATAGAGAATATGGTGTTAGTGACTATAAATTTTACAGACCTTCAACACATGATTTTTGGGGTAATGTGGTCGGTATTAAGCCCCTGCCGCTTTACTTTCACGGGAAAAAAATCCGGTAGCCTTTAAAGGCTGGGTGAACCCGGAGCCGTCGGTTGGGATCGAACCCTACCTCTTGTCCTTTGTAGTGCAGTTCACTAACCACTGAGCTATTGCGACTCCTTTTTTTCTGTCTAGTATGAAATAAAAACCTGGGGAACTGTTGGTCTCGAGGCAAGGCGCCGGCCTCGAGACAGAGAGGTTGTGGGTTCAAATCCCGGCTGCATCGGTTGAGATTTTTATTTATGATTTCTCTCTGCGGCAACCACCAGTTATCAGCAGGGAAGTCCGGCTTGAAATGTCAATTACGTCGTTGACGGAAAAAATATGAGTACCTCAGAAGTCGGAGTTATCTGCCTGTGTGGCGAGGGATCCCTGTGCACACGGCTGCCAGGGAAAAATGGAACACGCAAAATTCAGTTTCCAGGGTCTTCGTCAGAGGTAAAAGCTAGCGAACGACAAAAAAAAAATAAATAAATAAAAATAATAAAAACTTTAAAATACGCACTGCATTGAGACTTTCTCTATCACTTAACCTCTTCTTCCTCTTCCTCTTCTTCCTCTTCCTCTTTTTCCATTTCTTCTTCTTATATTACTTTTTAACCCTTCCCCTTTCATTTGCCTTTCAGTATCGCGAGGAGATACAATTAGGGGTCTTATGCTCTTCTGCAGTTAGATATCCAGTTTCCAATATTCTATAGATCTATCTTTGGGTGGTTTCGGCCCTTTGATTTTTTCTTTCGTAGTGCTTGTTGAACGCTCGTTCTGTGACCACTTATGCAGACTTCAGAACTAAGATAGATACGCAATTGATAGGTTTAATTTTCTTCTTCAAATTTTTGTCTTCTTCCTCTTTCCTACCTCATGTACCTTCCGGCGCCAATGGGAGATATTATTTGCTGTCTTCTGCTCTTGCATTTGCTTCTGCTGTTATGTTTCCTAGTGTTTCTAATATTCCGTTCATCTTTTTCGCGGCGGCCATTAGGTCTTGTGTTCTAGCAACGTTTATTGAAGGCTCGTTGTGTTGTGTTTTGAACTTTCTACATTATCACGTGGCAAAACCATTTTATCTGTTGTTTCTTTATAAATTATATAGCGGGAGTTAGTGCTAGCTTTTTTTTCTCAGTTCTTCATTTCTGATCTCATCTCTCAGACTGTTTCCTGTCATTCGTCTAACACATTTAATCTCGGTAGTGGTTATTTTTCTTATTTTCTTGCATCTAGGGTCCAGGACTGACATTGATAGCATAACGTTGAAATGTAGATTGTATTGTAGAGTGCCCGTTTTGCCTCTAGAGATATTTCCTTGTTGGACACTAGTGATGATAACTGTACAATTATTTGACAAGCTTTGTTGCATCTTGAGTCTATTTCGGCTGTTTGCGCGAATTACTGTTTATCACTAGACTTCTTAGGTATTTTTGTTTTTTATTATGTTTTATTTTATTTTTGCTATTTGTTTTAGTTGTCTGCAATTTCTATTTATGTTGGTGTTCTAATTGGCTTAAACACATAGAAACATGTAGATGGATGTTGATTCAGAGGAATAGGTATGGTTACAGCACTCGGAAAAAATGACAAATAATCAACAGCAGAAAAAAAAAACAAAGAACAATATATGGACCGAAGCAGGATCGAACCTGTACTCTTACTAATTAGTTAAATGAGTGACAGTGTTCCCTAGCGTTTGGCTTTTCGTGGCGAGGTTCTGTGCCACTGAGTACGGGTTCGATCCTGATTCGGTCCATATATTGTTTTTTTTTCTGTTGTTGATTATTTGTCATTTTTTCCGAGTGCTGTAAACATACCTCTTCCTCTGAATTGATTCGCTGATTATCGCCTCGGAAGTTTCCCTCTATAATAATATTCATTTATTTTTATTTGTCTCTGATGGATGTTGCTAGCTCGTTGTGACACCTATCTCAATGAAATTCCCCAAATTAGTGGAATTTTAGCGCTGTTTTGAACCGTGTGTGTTACTCATCCAAAAAGAACCACCACATATACATGAAGAACAAGACAACAAAAACATTTATAATAGAAGCAGGAACAACAATAACAATTGAAATAAAAACAGCAAAAAAAATTATGTTGTGTTATGTTATGGTATATTATGTTGTCTTATGTTATATTATGTGACATATGTGTTCTTATATGAGGACATCAACGTGCTGGGTTAAAGCTAAGACAAGTAAGTATTCCACGCTAGTAAAGACCGTATTCGAACAGAAGTGTTGTATAGAGTAAGTGTAGCTGTTTTGTGCCGAACATATTTTGTAAGCTTTAGAGTCAACACAGCAGGAGGTCGACGCCTGGGAGTCATGACCCAGCCGGAACCACCTCCCTTAGTGTGCCAAGAAGATAATGGACCGAAACGCTTGCTCGACGGGGGCCTGCTTCTGATGATCAGATTGTCTCCTACTGCGAAGCTCTGTATAATGAGCTTCCTATTATTATTATGTTATGTTATGTTGTATTGTGTTGTGTTGTGTTGTGTTGTGTTATGTTATGTTAGAACCATCATCACTGCATTCGAACACACCAACAGATGCTCCGATCGTCTCCTCGAAACACTAGGAACCTCCGAAGAGAACCCCGACCGACGTGCACGACGAACCCATTGCACGGCCTTGGGGTCCATAAAACTAATTAATAATAACAACAACAACAACAACAACAACAACATGTGACAACACGCTCTCAAAAATTACCTCCAGCACGCGCAACTTAAACTGCCTGGTTTAACCTTTTTTTAAACTGAACCCTGTTTAAAGCGAGGGCTGACAAGTTATTGTTATCTGTCAGCTCGCCTCCAATCTGTTTATTATCCGTTCACTATGATGTATCTGTTAACGCGTAGGAATGAGAAGAAAATAAACAACGAGCAGCACCGAACACGCCCGTGTCATGCAGGCCGGGGTGTGTGATCACGAGAAATTCTTTAGGGCAAAAAGTGTTCACGCCAGTAATACAAATCGGTAGAACATGTGTGAATTTAGGATTTCTTTTCTTCTTTTTTTATCATCATCATCATTGAGTGTCATAAGCGTGTCGAGTGTTGGCTACCATGGAGTCCCAATCCACTCTGTCTCTTGCTTTGATGGTGCAGGTTTTCTTAGGCTGACTTATACATCTTTTGATGTTACTCCATGTTAGTCTTAGTCTGCATCTGCTTCTTATACCTTGTATTTTTCCTTCCATGATTACTTTTAGTAGGATGTTTAGTTTAATATGGTTTGATGACAGTTTACAGTAATAAAAGTGAGAGTGACGCACTGTGCGGCTAAACGTACATAAACGAAACCGGGATGGCGTATAGTGCGCTGAAACGTATGGAAAGAGTTAATATTTACTTTGACTACAATCGTTACGGTTTTTATGTGTTGTCAAAAATTTAAACCACGTCCGTACAATATTACTTTTCAGAATGAGGGGAATGTACTACACCAATGACATCTTCATCCATGAATGATGTAACATTCCAAGATTTGAACTAAAATGTCACTCAATGATGAAAACAAAACAACTGTGACTAGCATGAGTTGTTTCCCGTGGTCTCGTTCTTCTCATTAATACCACCCTGTCACACGAAGACCCCAATTACTATGAACAGATCTGTATTTTTCATGACTGCCATTAAAGTTGTAATTCTCATACATTTCAAGCGGAAAGTACATGCACACACACAGCATGTTTCCTCACAGTAAGGGCAAAGGTAGCCTAATAGCAACTGTCGTTGGGTAATGACTTCGTTGTACTAAACCTCAGCTTCAGCGGCTGGGGTGGCCAGTGCTCTTCCTCGATGTCTTGCCTTCTCGCTGGTTTAAGTCAAGCCTCAGATTCTCGCTTTTCGTCCCGACACATCCGTCTTCGGTATGGGTAGATTTTAAAATTCTGAACAATTTCTACATTGAACTGCCGATGTTTTTTAACGTGTGCAGAGTGCAGGCGGGTTCTCCTGTTTTTTATCCTCACCCGATAGGGCTAGAAATCACATTTCACTACCCAGAGAGTGGGCACAACCGTGAAGAAACTACAGATAAGAAGCGAAAAACTTCTACCACTTGTGGCTGGATTCAAGTCCAGGACCTTCTTTTCAAGAAGCCGAAGATCTACCTCTAGACAAGGGAGCCGCGATAGCTCAGTGGTTAGTGAACTGGACTACAAAGGACAAGAGGTAGGGTTCGATCCCAACCGACAGCTTCCGGTTCACCCAGCCTTTAATGGGTACCGGATTTTTTTCTGGGAAAGTAAAGCGACACGGGCGTAATACCGACCACATTACCCCAAAAATCATTTGCAGAAGGTCTGTAAAATGTATGGTCACTAACACCATATTCCCTATACGCCACTTGGCGTGACGGGGTACTTTACTTTACTTTATCGACTAAGAAACACTGTGTAAGTTTTTTCTCACATCTTGGCAGTTCATGTTAGTATGTTTTATAAAGGAAGGCAACAGAAAACCACCGCCATAACTTCTTTGTACAATCATAAATCGCCACAACACTCAGTGCATAATAAAGACAAGTGGAACAATATTAAAACAGGTAAATGAATTTAAATATTTGAGAACTTTGTTAACCTCAGACGGAAGATGTACAACAGAGGTGAGATGCAGAATGACTCAGGCAAAAGCAGCTTTCCAAAAAATGAGGAAGATACTATGCAATCCATTTTTGACAATAGAAACAAGAAAAAAAAGTTGTTAAATGTTATGTAGAGCCAGTCTTAACATATGGATGTGAATCATGGACAATAGGACAACAGACAAGAAAATCACTGGAGTCTGTAGAAATGTGGTTTTACAGAAGAATGTTGAAAATACAGTTAAGAAAAGTAATGAAAATGTTCTGAAAGAGGACAAAGCAAAAAGAGAGCTAATTTCCAATATTAGGAAGAAACAATCATCATTTTTTTGGTCATGTAATGAGAATAGAACAACCGGAATATATTATAACAACTGGAAAAATTGAGGGACGAAGAGATAGAGGGAAGCAAAGAGAAAAAATACCAGACAGCTTAAGAGAATGGCTTGGCAGAAGGTCAACAACAGAAATGATAAATAACTATCGAGATCGAAAGTTGTGGGGAGACATGATCACCTACGCCAGCAGGCCCGGTACTTGTTGATGATGATGATGTTTCATAATTTTTAAATACTTTTCAATTTATCGTTTCTGTTGTGAGTTCTTAAGTCTGAAGCTCTCATAGTGTTTATTCAAGGCTCGTTGTGTTGCATTTTAATATTTTTCCGTCTCGTCACGTGGTCAAATAATGTTATGTGCTGTTACTTTATGTTTTCAACGGTGTTATGTTATCAGTGCACTCTTCCTGCTTGGTGTCAATGCACGGAAAACAGTCAACAACAGAATCGATACAATGTACAATAGATAGAGAATTGTGGACGGATATGATCGCCCACGCCAGTCGGTATGATAGCTTCTCTCTTATCAATCGGTATGATAGCTTCTCTTTTATCAATCGGTATGATTGCTTCTCTCTTATCAATCGGTATGATTGCTTCTCTCTTACCAATCGATATGATTGCTTCTCTCTTATCAATCGGTATGATTGCGTCTCTCTTATCAATCGGTATGATTGCTTCTCTCTTATCAATCGGTATGATTGCTTCTCTCTTATCAATCGGTATGATTGCTTCTCTCTTATCAATCGGTATGATTGCTTCTCTCTTATCAATCGGTATGATTGCGTCTCTCTTATCAATCGGTATGATTGCTTCTCTCTTATCAATCGGTATGATTGCTTCTCTCTTATCAATCGGTATGATTGCTTCTCTCTTATCAATCGGTATGATTGCTTCTCTCTTATCAATCGGTATGATTGCTTCTCTCTTATCAATCGGTATGATTGCTTCTCTCTTATCAATCGATATGATAGCTTCTCTCTTATCAATCGGTATGATTGCTTCTCTTTTATCGATTGATATGATTGCTTCTCTCTTATCAATCGATATGATTGCTTCTCTCTTATCAATCGATATGATTGCTTCTCTCTTATCAATCGGTATGATTGCTTCTCTCTTATCGATTGGTATGATTGCTTCTCTCTTATCAATCTATATGATTGCTTCTCTCTTATCAATCTATATGAATGCTTCTCTCTTATCAATCGGTATGATTGCTTCTCTCTTATCAATCGGTATGATTGCTTCTCTCTTATCAATCGATATGATTGCTTCTCTCTTATCAATCGATACGATTGCTTCTCTCTTATCAATCTATATGATTGCTTCTCTCTTATCAATCGATATGATTGCTTCTCTCTTATCAATCGGTATGATTGCTTCTCTCTTATCGATCGGTATGATTGCTTCTCTCTTATCGATTGGTATAATTGCTTCTCTCTTATCGATTGGTATGATTGCTTCTCTCTTATCAATTGGTATGATTGCTTCTCTCTTATCAATTGGTATGATTGCTTCTCTCTTATCAATTGGTATGATTGCTTCTCTCTTATCGATTGGTATGATTGCTTCTCTCTTATCAATCGGTATGATTGCTTCTCTCTTATCGATTGGTATGATTGCTTCTCTCTTATCGATTGGTATGATTGCTTCTCTCTTATCAATCGGTATGATTGCTTCTCTCTTATCAATCGGTATGATTGCTTCTCTCTTAACAATCGGTATGATTGCTTCTCTCTTATCAATCGGTATGATTGCTTCTCTCTTATCGATTGGTATGATTGCTTCTCTCTTATCAATCGGTATGATTGCTTCTCTCTTATCAATCGGTATGATTGCTTCTCTCTTATCAATCGATATGATTGCTTCTCTCTTATCAATCGGTATGATTGCTTCTCTCTTATCAATCGGTATGATTGCTTCTCTCTTATTGATCGATATGATTGCTTCTCTCTTATCAATCGGTATGATTGCTTCTCTCTTATCAATCGGTATGATTGCTTCTCTCTTATCAATCGATATGATTGCTTCTCTCTTATCAATCGATATGATTGCTTCTCTCTTATCGATTGGTATGATTGCTTCTCTCTTATCGATTGGTATGATTGCTTCTCTCTTATCGATTGGTATGACACATGATAATAACCCTCCATTTCTGATCATGTTTTGACCGTTTAACTTGACGGGCAAAATATGGACCTCTTCTTGAACCTCTCCAAGAGAGACCTGATTAATGAAGGCAAATAAATCACATAACAGCATAACCTGCTCAGTATGTGGACATCGTAATGTAGAAGAAGAAGAATGAATAAGAAATATTGATGGTGACAAAAGAAAAAAAAATTAGATGAACAAGTGTATGATTTATAAGATGTGTTTGAATTCAGCCTGGCACTCTCCAGTCAATTTATTTGGAAGAAAAGAGGAATAGTTACCTGGTTCACTGAGTTGGTGGAAAGTAATGACAGCGAGAAAGAGCACTATACCCTTCCAAAACCTTTACATGCTGTGGTATAGTCTTGTAAATTAGTATATCGCCCCAAATAAAAATTGTCAACTCCAATGTTAAGTCAGTCCTAGTATATGACAGTGAAACGTGGAGAACAACAAAAATGACAATCATGAATAATACAGACCTTCATTAATGGATGCTTGTGCAGAATAAAAGGGTGGAAATGGCAGGACAAAATCACTAACATAGAATTATGGAAAAGTACCAGTCAAATATCAGTGGATAAAGAGATACAGCGAAGACGATGGACAGGATACACATTGCGGAAGCCAACCGAGAGTATTACACAACATGCCTTTTTTTAGAATCCCCAAGGGAAAAGATAAAGTGGAAGACCAAAATGTTCTTGGAGAAGACATATGGAAGTAGAAATGAAGATGATGCGA
This sequence comes from Megaustenia siamemsis, assembly GCA_032433765.1. Lineage (NCBI taxonomy): Eukaryota > Metazoa > Mollusca > Gastropoda > Stylommatophora > Ariophantidae > Megaustenia > Megaustenia siamemsis. Next base: position 22,261,451 of record JAVIAB010000160.1, on the reverse strand, counting down.
AAGACATGGAATGGTCTTAAAAGAATGGCAAGAAACAGAACGGCTTGGAAAGTGTTTGTTGAAGACCTATGCTCCACAGGGAGTTGAACGGTAGAAGAAACCATTATACATGTTAGAGGCATTACTTTAAACCAGTGGATTCCGACCATTTTGACACCCGCGGCTCCCTCTTCCAGCAGATACCGTCGACGCCCACCTGGCAGTTGCGATCGTTTAACTCGTCAAACTATGATTCTTCTATTTTTTTTTTTTTGGTAGGTTACTATAGTTTTAGGTGCAGAAATAAAGTCAGCTAAAGGTATACAGAAGAATGTTGAGAATACAATGGACAGCTAAGAAAAGTAAAGAAGAGGTTCTGAGAAAGGTCAAAGCAAAAAGAGAGCTAATTTCAAATGTTAGGAAGAGACAATCATAATTTTTTGGCCATGTAATGAGAAGAGAACAACTTGAATATATTGTAACAACTGGAAAAATTGAGGGACGAAGAGATAGAGGAAAGCAAAGAGAAAAAATAACAGACAGCTTAAGAGAATGGCTTGGCAGAAGGTCAACAACAGAAATGATAAATAACTGCCGAGATCGAATGTTGTGGAGAGACATGATCACCTACGCCACTAGGCCCGGTACTTGATGATGATGATGATGATAGGTATACAAATGTGTTAAAGTAGGAATACAAAACTTACAACATACTTGTGTTTATAAATGGCACTTTAAGAAAAGTCTTTAGAATTACACAGTTACACATTTCAACGACTCATATAATACATAAGCGGCAGAATAGAATCAAAACGTGTATATAGCTTTCATGGACCAAGAAAAAAGCATTCCACCGAGTAAACAGAGAATACATATGGGAGATACTAACAACATAGTGGGTAAGTCAACACCTAAATAACCTAATTAAAAGTCTCTACATCAACAGCAGCTGCAGTCAGAAGAGCAGCAGGTTACACAGACCACTTTGAAGTTAGAACTGGAGTAAGACAAGGTGCGTACTATTGCCCATATTGTGTATTACTTACATGAACTGCATATGTAAGTTAGTCAACCTATCGGAGACGGAGGAGAGTCACGAGCTTCTCTTTGCAAACGATCAGGGACTAATGCATTTAAAAATAGATGACCAACAAGAACACTTTAAGAGACTTAACGGCAGAGACACTCAAAACAACATCAATAAAAGAGAAATCATGAATATCGCAAAAAAGAGAAACTGAACATCAACGTAACAATAGACGGCAGCCAGTTAAAACAAGTAGAGGAATGTAAATGTCTAGGAAGTCTGGGGACAAACAATAATTCACAAGCAGCAAAATTAGACTCAAGGTGCAAAAAAGCTTGGCAAACCATTGGATAACTATCACTATTGTTGTCCAACAAAGAAATAAGACTAGAGGCAAAATGGACACTCTACAATACAATCTTGATCCTAACGTTGTGCTACCAATGCCAGACCTGGACCAGAGATTCGAGAACAACAAGAGAAGTAACCACTACCGAGATAAAATGTGTTAGTCGAATGACAGGAAACAGCTCCACAGATAAGATCAAAAATGAAGAACTAAGAGATAAGATAGGAATAACCCCCGCCATAGAATAAAGAAACAGCAGATACAATGGTTTGGAAACGTGATAAAACGGAAGGAACAAAATACAACACAACGAGCCTTTAATAAAGTTTGCGAGAAAAGGAGAATCAAGGATCGACCGCGATGAAAACGATGAATCTATGAGATATTACAATGAAATATAACATCAACAAGGGCCAATAGATGAGCAAAAGACCGCAAACTGTATCTCTCCTTGCCGCTGAAAGTCAAATAAGGAGGGAAAGAAGAGGAACGAAGAAAATACATGTTTGTTATACAAATTTATCTCATTTTTTTTAAAGAAAACAAAACTTTTTAAAAATTAATACAAACCAAAAATGTGTTTATATGCACACACACAAAAATATATATATATTAAGCCTATAGGGATGTGGCCCTTTTATTATTTCTAATTAAAGAGCATGCACACGACATCATATGTAACAAATTATTGTCAATTAAATTGTTAGAAAACGTGTTCACAGGTGCTACATCGAAACTTATTCTACTATAAGGCAGTGAATCATGGACAATAAGCAAGACAACACAGAGAACACTAGAATCAGCTGAAATGTGGTTTGTCAGAAGTATGCTACAAATTCCATGGATAGCAAGAAATAACAAATGTTGAATGTTTCAGAAAAGATCAAGAAACCAGAAATATCATCAAAATCATAAGGGTAAGACAACCTATACTTATAGGGTATGTGTTGCGAAAAGAAGACACTGAGAATACAATAACAATAGACAAGAATGAATGGGAGGAAAAGCAGAAGAAAATAAAGAAAAGAAATATTGAACAGATTTAACAAATAGTGCAATAAAAGATCACCGATTGAAATGTTGACAGGCATGAAAGACAGAGTGGCGTAGCTAAGAGGCGTGGGGAACAAGGGAGGATGCATGTCAGCGGGCGCAGCATCTGGGGTTGGGGCGCCAAATTGACCATTGTTGCTTTAATTATTTTACTTTTTTCCATCCTTTTTGATACTCTTAAAACAGACCACGAAATGCAGTTTTTTATGTTCTAAATGCGGGTTTTTATGTTCTAAATGCGGGTTTTTATGTTCTAAATGCGGGTTTTTATGTTCTAAATGCGGGTTTTTATATTCTAAATGCGGGTTTTTATATTCTAAATGCGGGTTTTTATGTTCTAAATGCGGGTTTTTATGTTCTAAATGCGGGTTTTTATATTCTAAATGCGGGTTTTTATGTTCTAAATGCAGTATTTTTATGTTCTAAATACAGTTTTTTATGTTCTAAATGCGGGTTTTTATGTTCTAAATGCAGGTTTGTATGTTCTAATTGCAGGTTTTTATGTTCTAAATGCAAGTTTTCATGTTACTAAATGCAGGTTTGTATGTTCTAATTGCAGGTTTTCATGTTCTAAATGCAGGTTTTTATGTTCTAAATGCAGGTTTTTATGTTCTAAATGCAGGTTTTCATGTTCTAATTGCAGGTTTTCATGTTCTAATTGCAGGTTTTCATGTTCTAAATGCAGGTTTTCATGTTCTAAATGCAGGTTTTTATGTTCTAAATGCAGGTTTGTATGTTCTAATTGCAGGTTTTCATGTTTTGAAGCTCAGAAGTTTCAGGAACAGCATGACGGACCCCCGCTCACACTTTGTCACGATGGAGTAGGGGAGGGGGGGGAAGTGAACGCAACAACTGATTTTGTCCCCAGATGCTGACATCTCTAGCTTCGCCTCTGGAAGGATCGAGTGATGTAGAGAGAGACGATCGCCACTTGATGAAGGCACCTGATAATGATAACGATGATGACGACGATGAGTGACATGACATGACATTATCCTCGGCGCAGCGAGCTTCTCAGAGTTTAGGGGGCGCAAACTAATCAAATCAAAACAAATCAAATCTTAAAAAATCTCAAATGACTGTATATTTCTATAACATAAATCAGATTCAAACGGTGTCGGTCACGTTGGTTTGGCCACTACACCGAATAAAATATGGCCACATACAAAGTATATATTTTATGGACAACTAGCAGAGATGGCAAAAGAACTAGAGGGTGCCCAAAACTTCGATCTATAGAGGTATATAAACGTGAAATGAAGACTCTCAACGTAAAACCTGCAGCCCGGGAAGAAATAACTGCAGGACACAATCTTTGGAAACAAACTCTAAAGCTCCAACTCAAACAAAAAGTAGACAGATTCATAAGAGATTACACGGGGAAAGAAAAGAAAGAATAACATTTCTAGTGGGCGCAGCAAAATTTATAGTCAAATATGAGTGACGGGAGCTAGTACAATAACAAATACTACTACTACTGCTACTACTACTACTTCCACTGCTTCTACTACTGCTACTACTATAACTACTGCTACAACTACTGCTACTACTACTGCTACTACTACTGCTACTACTACTACTACAACTACTTCTACTACTACTACTGCTATTGCAACTGCTACTACTACTGCTACTACTACTGCTACAACAACTACTACGGCTACTACTACTACTACTACTGCTACTACTATTGCTACTACTACTACTACCACTACTACTACAACTACTTCTACTACTACTACTACTGCTATTGCAACTGCTAATGCTACTGCTACTACTACTGCTACTGTTACTGCTACTACTACTGCTACTACTACTGCTACTGCTACTACTACTGCTACTGTTATTACTACTGCTACTATTACTGCTACTACTACTACAACTACTACAACTACTACTACAACAACAACTCCTACTCCTAAAACAACAACCAATACTACTACTACTTCTATTACAACAATAACAACAACTAGTACAGCAACTACTACTACAACAATTACAACAACTACTACTACTACTAATACAACAACAACTACGACTACTACTAATACAACAACAACTACGATTACTACTAATACAACAACAACTACTACTACTATTAATACAACAACAACTACGACTACTACTAATACAACAACAACTACGACTACTACTAATACAACAACAACTACGACTACTAATACAACAACAACTACTACAACTATTAATACAACAACAACTACGACTACTAATACAACAACAACTACTACTACTACTACTAATACAACAACAACTACGACTACTAATACAACAACAACTACGACTAATAATACAGCAACAACTACTACTATTAATACAACAATAACTACGACTACTACTAATACAACAATAACTACTACTATTAATACAGCAACAACTACTACTAATATTACAACAACAACTACGATTACTACTAATACAACAATAACTACTACTATTAATACAGCAACAACTACTACTATTAATACAACAACAACTACGACTACTAATACAACAACAACTACTACTATTAATACAACAATAACTACGACTACTAATACAGCAACAACTACTACTATTAATACAACAACAACTACGACTACTAATACAACAACAACTACTACTATTAATACAACAATAACTACGACTACTAATACAGCAACAACTACTACTATTAATATAACAATAACTACGACTACTACTAATACAACAATAACTACGACTACTACTAATACAACAACAACTACGATTACTACTAATACAACAACAACTACGACTACTACTAATACAACAACAACTACTACTACTGATACAACAACACATATTATTGCTAATGCAACAATAACTACTGCTATTAATACAACAACAACTACTACTACTAGTACAACAACAACTACTACTACTAATCCAACAAGTACTACTACTACTAATACAACAACAACTACTACTACTAATACAGCAACTACTACTATTACTAATACAACAACAACTACTACTACTAATACAGGAACTACAACTACTAATACAACAACAACTACTACTACTAATACAGGAACTACTACTAATACAGGAACTACTACTACTAATACAACAACAACTACTACTACTAATACAGCAACTACTACTATTACTAATACAACAACAACTACTACTACTAATACAACAACTACTACTACTAATACAACAACAACAACTACTACTAATACAGGAACTACTACTGCTACTAATACAACAACAACTACTACTAATACAGCAACTACTACTATTACTAATACAACAACTACTACAACTATTAATACAACAACTACTACTACCACTAATACAACAACTAATACAACAACTACTACTATTACTAATACAACAACAACAACTACTACAAATGCAACAACTACTACCACTAATATAACAACAACTACTACTACTAATATAACAACAACTACTACTACTAATACAACAACTACTACTACTAATACAACAACAACTACTACTACTAATACAGGAACTACTACTGCTACTAATACAACAACAACTACTACTAATACAGCAACTACTACTATTACTAATACAACAACTACTACTACTATTAATACAACAACTACTACTACCACTAATACAACAACTAATACAACAACTACTACTATTACTAATACAACAACAACAACTACTACAAATGCAACAACTACTACCACTAATATAACAACAACTACTACTACTAATATAACAACAACTACTACTACTAATACAACAACAACTACTACTAATACAACAACTATCTCCCAGCCAACATCTTTTGACCACTATCTCCCAGCCAACATCTTTGGACCACTATCTCCCAGCCAACATCTTTGGACCACTATCTCCCAGCCAACATCTTTTGACCACTATCTCCCAGCCAACATCTTTGGACCACTATCTCCGAGCCAACATCTTTGGACCACTATCTCCGAGCCAACATCTTTTGACCACTATCTCTAAGCCAACATCTTTGGACCACTATCTCCGAGCCAACATCTTTTGAACACTATCTCCCAGCCAACATCTTTTGACCACTATCTCTAAGCCAACATCTTTTGACCACTATCTCCCAGCCAACATCTTTTGACCACTATCTCTAAGCCAACATCTTTGGACCACTATCTCTAAGCCAACATCTTTGGACCACTATCTCCGAGGCAACATTTTTTGACCACTATCTATGAGCCAACATCTTTGGACCACTATCTCCCAGCCAACATCTTTTGACCACTATCTCTAAGCCAACATCTTTGGACCACTATCTCCGAGCCAACATCTTTTGAACACTATCTCCCAGCCAACATCTTTTGACCACTATCTCTAAGCCAACATCTTTTGACCACTATCTCCCAGCCAACATCTTTTGACCACTATCTCCCAGCCAACATCTTTTGACCACTATCTCTAAGCCAACATCTTTGGACCACTATCTCCGAGGCAACATTTTTTGACCACTATCTATGAGCCAACATCTTTGGACCACTATCTCCCAGCCAACATCTTTTGACCACTATCTCTAAGCCAACATCTTTGGACCACTATCTCCGAGGCAACATTTTTTTACCACTATCTATGAGCCAACATCTTTTGACCACTATCTCCCAGCCAACATCTTTTGACCACTATCTATGAGCCAACATCTTTTGACCACTATCTATGAGCCAACATCTTTTGATCACTATCTCCCAGCCAACATATTTTGACCACTATCTCCCAGCCAACATCTTTTGACCACTATCTCCGAGCCAAAATCTTTTGACCACTATCTATGAGCCAACATCTTTTGACCACTATCTATGAGCCAACATCTTTTGATCACTATCTCCCAGCCAACATATTTTGACCACTATCTCCCAGCCAACATCTTTTGACCACTATCTCCGAGCCAAAATCTTTTGACCACTATCTATGAGCCAACATCTTTTGACCAATCTAAAGGAATAAAATACCCAGCCGCCCACCAGCATCTGTGCTGAGAATTACCAGCAACTCATAGCAGACTGCGTTCGTCAGTATCATAAGTCAACATAACTACTACTCCAGCTCTCACTGGTGGCCTTGGAAAACCGATGACCAGCATGCGAGTAGTGATCGAAGAAGGAAGGCAACCTTGTGCTCAAAATAGCCCTGCTGAAGTCGGATGTGTTGGTCAATATAACCGCTATGATACAAACCACAAAACGGGTGATGGACGAAGAAGTGTTAAAACAGACTGACTTTATTCAAACGGAAACAAGCTCAAATATCAAATACAAAAAAAAAATATAAAACATTATGAGGGGACTGCGAGTACAGCTACAGAGAGCACTTAAAATAAACATTAAATGGTATGGAGCAACTAAACTAATAGAAATAAAACGTTTCGACAGAAGCCTTCATCAGGTTATAACAAACAGACAAATGAAACAAATAAATCTAAGCCAGAAAACACAACACAGATCTAACAAACGAAAAATAAAAAAAATTTTTATCTACACATTTTTATTAAAAGAACTTCTATGTTGTGTTAAAATCTCACACCAGTTTACTTTATTTGTTTACTTTTAAAAACAAATAAATTGTAATTAGGAAACAGACGTTGCACAGAAGTTAACGCTTTATAAATTTACATTGTTTACAGTAGAAAGTCAGAAAACTCTGACTAAACAAAGCAACAGATAACACAGTAATCATTAAAGGAATATTTCTTGTTTTATTTATTCAATATTGGTCAAGCTGTTTCTGTACTTGTCATCTGTCATAGTTATTTAACTTCATCATATTTATTCATAATAATCTTTCATTCCTTCTTTCTGACGTTTCACCCGCGGACTGCTAAAGGAGATGGTCGTCCGCTTCGAAATCTGTCCTTGAAAATATGCTAAATTGGCGAGAATGCGTTGTGTTTTAGTTTGCAGTAGAACTGTGATATTCGCGTCTATCTGCCCAGAACATCCGACTTCAGTATGAAATTTTTGAGTACCGGGTTGCCATCCCTCTACGATCTCTACTCTCTAGGCCAGACTAGATTGGTTTAGTCTGTTTCTAGAGACATCGCTGAGAGGTGGAGCAGAGTCTGGACGGTTCTGATTCAACGATCCTAGCTCAAACCATCAGCTATGAGTCGCTGGCAGCTGTCATGCTCCTTGCTTCCAATACTAATCTATATCGTCATTATCTACTATTTAATCCTTTTCATCTTTTTTTCACCTTTACTTTCCGATTCATTATCGTCCTCTTCATCATCTTTATTATTATTATTATTATTATTATTATTATTATCTTAACCTCATCTTCTACTCCTTCCTCCTCATCATATCCCTCCTCATCGACATCTTCTTCTAAATATTTTTCCTTATTATGTTCTTCTTCATCTTTGTCTTCATCTTCTTCTTTATTTTCTTTTTTTCATCTTCATCTGTTTCTTCCTCCTCTTATTTTACTCCGTTTTTCTCTTCTCCGCCGTTCACTTTCAGCACTCTTTATTGATAACTTTGAAAAGATAAGAATCAACGATAACTCCACAACAGCTTCAGAAAGATGAAAACAAATCTAGTAAAGCTGCAAAAAAATAAATATAATTAGCAAGAAATTAGAAAAGTTGTTTAAAATTAATATCATGCACAAATTACCAAAGAATTCTTTTATTTGATAAATTTGCAGTTCCTGTCTCCAATGAAGACTTGTCCATCTTTTTTTTTAGCTAAACCCCTTTACAGATCCATTTCATTAACATTTTAGGATCTCTTTCAAAATCAATTATTTCAGTTTTCTTCTGGTATTTTACGTGCTCTGGTCGTCTTCTCGCCGTGTAATGACATTAGTTTCAGGGTATTGAATCGCTAATGTTAACTCAAACTATTGAATTTAGTCAGTAATGTGATGTCTGTCTTAAGACAGAATTGATAGAGTATGGTTCTTGCATTGCGCTACATTTTGTCGTCTCCCCGTCTCTGTATTTGTCAACTTAAATGTCTGTCTGCGTATTTGTCTCAATAGTAAAAAAGAAAAGTAAAGTACCCTCATCACGCCAAATGAGGTATGGGGAATATGGTGTTAGTGACCATAAATTTTACAGACCTTCGGCACATGATTTTTGAGGTAATGTGGTCGGTATTACGCCGGTGCCGCTTTACTTTCCCAGAAAAAAATCCGGTACCCATTAAAGACTGGGTGAACCTGGAAGCCGTCGGTTGGGATCGATCACAACCTCTTATCCTTGTATTTGTCTCTATGGTATTATACAAATCTATTGCATTGTTTTTTAGCTAGAAATCAGTATCTTTGTGTGGCTGTCCAGTTATCTATCTGTGTATTTGTGAAAAATGTGTTTCATTCGTCTAGAAATATGATTGCATGTCTATTTATCTATCCATCCATCCATCCATCCATCCATCCATCCATCCATCCATCCATCCATCCATCCATCCATCCATCCATCCATCCATCTATCTATCGTCTAATATATCTATCTATCTATCTATCTATCTATCTATCTATCTATCTATCTATCTATCTATCTATCTATCTATCTATCTATCTATCTATCTATCTATCTATCTATCTATCTATCTATCTATCTATCTATCTATCTATCTATCTATCTATCTATCTATCTATCTATCTATCTATCTATCTATCTATCTATCTATCTATCTATCTATCTATCTATCTATCTATCTATCTATCTATCTATCTATCTATCTGTCTGTCTGTCTGTCTGTCTGTCTGTCTGTCTGTCTGTCTGTCTGTCTGTCTGTCTATCTGTCTGTCTGTCTGTCTGTCTGTCTGTCTATCTGTCTATCTGTCTGTCTATCTATCTCATCTCTCGGTATGTCTGTCTATCTATCTTATCTCTCGGTCTGTCTCACTATCTATCCTGTCTGTCTATCTGTCTATATATCTGTCTATCTGCCTCTCTGGCGTATAGGGAAATATGGTGTTAGTGACCCTATATTTTAAAGACCTTCGGCACATGATTTTTGGAGTAATGTGGTCGGTATTACACCCGTGCCGCTTTACCTTCCCAGAAAAAATCCGGTACCCATTAAAGGCTGGGTGAACCTGGAAGCCGTCGGTTGGGATCGAACCCTACCTCTTGTTCTTTGTAGCCCAGTTCACTAACCACTGAGCTATCGCGGCTCACAATCCATATTATAAAAATTATTTTTCTTCTCCTTTCTTCCTTCCTCATTTGCCTTTCAACGTCGATAGGAGATATAGTTTATGTCTTTTGCTCTTCTGTTGGCCTCTGCTGCTGTTATGTTTTATGAGTGGTTCTAATATTCCGTCAATCCAACTTTTTCATGGTGTCTTCTGCACTGGAGTTCTCACAACGTTTATTGAAATCTTGTAGTGCGGTGTTTCTCATATTTCTACCTTGTCCCATGGCCAAACCCTTTTATCTGTTGTTTCTTTATATATTTTATTGCGGGGGTTATTCCTAGCTTTTTTTTCAGTTCTTCATTTCTGATCTCATCTCTCAGACTGTTTCCTGTCATTCGTCTAACACATTTCATCTCAGTAGAGATTATTTATCTTATTGTTCTTGCGTTTAAGGTTCAGGTATTGCATTGGTAGCACAACGTTATGATGAAGATTGTAGTGTAGAGTGCCCGTTTTGCCTCCAGAGTTATTTCTTTGTTTGACAATAGTGGTGATAGCTGTACAATGATTTAACAAGCTTTGTTCCATCTTGAGCCTATCTCTGCTGTTTGTGAATTGTCGTTTGTCACCAAACTTCCTATGTATTTAAATCCATCTACTTGTAGGAAATATTTAGTAGCGAAAATGAGAGAATTGAGATTTTCAAATCAGGGCTCCCTTGTTTAAGACTTTACATTTTTTAAAATTCTCTGTCTTTTAAATGTTTTCCCCACCTGGCTGGAAAAATCCCCTTCCCCCACTTTCCGCCGGCAATTTTTTTCTGACACACCTGTCTGCAGCATAGGTAGGGTAGATTCCTAATTCAACAATTTTTCGCCGGGCTGCACTCATTTTTCAACCCTCTCTTTTCGACTTGAGTCACGGATTCATCAACGTGCTCAAAGTGCACAGGGACCACCATGTTTTTCACTTGTTATCCGACAGGGCTAGACACTGCATCTAACTACCCTGAGGCACTGGAAATTTTAAGCCATGAAAAAAAAATCACGCAGCAGAAAATAAAAATTCCAACCTCATGTGGCAGGATTTAAACCCCGGACCTTTATTGTCCAAAGGCCGACGGTTTACCTCTTCACCACTCGGTCCCCCAATAACAGTCTGTGAATGATTTCAAAAAGACAGATTTATAATTAAAGAGAATACACGGCGAAAGAAAAGAAACAATAACATTTCCTAGGAGCGCTGCAAAATCCATAGTCAACTATGACTAATGGAGACTGCTATTATTTCAAATAATTTGGTTCTTTCTTCTAACGGAGTTTTCAATTCTTCTTCTTTTCAACTTCTTTTCTTCCTAATCTTCTTCTCTTCCCCGTTACCCTTATCTTTAACATAATCATTCTCTCCGTCTTGACAACTGACTATCCAAAACAAAAATAACATGCACAAGAAATTGGTGGTACTAACTGATTCTTTCTCAGTCCTAACTGATGCTTTGTCAGTCCTAACTGATGCTTTGTCAGTCCTAACTGATACTTTGTCAGTCCTAACTGATGCTTTGTCAGTCCTAACTGATGCTTTGTCAGTCCTAACTGATGCTTTGTCAGTCCTAACTGATGCTTTGTCAGTCCTAACTGATGCTTTATCAGTCCTAACTGATGCTTTATCAGTCCTAACTGATGCTTTATCAGTCCTAACTGATGCTTTATCAGTCCTAACTGATGCTTTATCAGTCCTAACTGATGCTTTATCAGTCCTAACTGATGCTTTATCAGTCCTAACTGATGCTTTATCAGTCCTAACTGATGCTTTATCAGTCCTAACTGATGCTTTATCAGTCCTAACTGATGCTTTATCAGTCCTAACTGATGCTTTATCAGTCCTAACTGATGCTTTATCAGTCCTGTCAGCTCTAAAAAAAAACCAGCAACAACGAACTAGATGACTTGAGAACAACCCTAGTCCAACTGTGCAATAACATCCAGAGAGTGGTCATCCAGTGGATGCCATCACATTGTGATATACACGGGAACGAACGCGCAGACAAACTAGCTAAAGAGGGAGGGAGATTACCACAGGAGAACCATCTGGTCAGCTACGATGAAGCCAAAACCATCATCAAAGGCCAGTTTCATGAAAAATGGAAACGACAACACCCAAAGTATATCGAGAGGGATGGACACCTTCAACTATCAAGGAGGGATCAAGTCATCATACTTCGCCTCCGTACTGGCCAAAACAGAATGAGAAACCACATGTTCACCAAACTCAAAATTGGTACTACCAGCCAATGCCACTTCACACTGGACAACATAACATGTTCTACAGGATCGCCCCCAGTACACAGACCTGAGAAGTACGATGTGGACCACACCCACCTCCCTGGAAGAGAAACTATATGGGGCAACCAAATCACTTAAACAGACAGCTGACCTCATGAGAGAGTCAGGAATCCTACTCTGAAAGAGTCATGATCGCAGAAGAAGATTACCTTCATCACAGTCTTTCTTTCTTTTAATCGTCCACGTTTTATTATCAATAAAATCAAACGAGAACTAATTTCATCATTGCCAGTCATACCGACGTATTACATATAAAGAGATTCATTCCTCCGAAGTCATGTTCAGACTGCTCTCCCCTTGACATCATTTATGAGCCTGTATTTGCTAGGGGAAGCTACCATCTCGCGCTCTTTATTTGAGTGCGGATGGGGTAGGACTCCTTAACTGTCCTTGACATGTTAATAATAGTAGTGGTTGGTCTAGTGAGAAATGACTTGTCCAAGCACGTTATTGAAACATGAGACAAATAGTGATATAGGAATGTTGTACATGGAACATTCTAAACCGACAGATCAGAGAGTCATTTCTGGGGGACAGGTATGATTACAGCACTCGGACATTAATCCACAAATAATTAAACACAGAAAAGAAAATAGGATTATAATTAACTCTCTTATATAAGGGAGCCGCGATAGCTCAGTGGTTAGAGAACTGGACTACAAAGGACAAGTGGTAGGGTTCGATCCCAACCGACGGCTTTCGGGTTCACCCAGCCTTAAATGGGTACCGCATTATTTTTCTGTGAAAGTAAAGCAGCTCAGGCGTAATACCGACCACATTACCCCAAAAATCATGTGCTGAGTGTCTGTAAAATAAAGGGTCACTAACACCATATTTCCCTATACGCCACTTAGCGTGACGGGGGTACTTGACTTTTACTTCTCTTATATAACCTCTTCGCAATGTTAACCTATCACACGCAACCTCACATCAGTCTCCACCATATCAGCAATTAGTGATGATTGTTTCTACCTGTCTTATACTTCAGTACTAAGAAAACATTCATAAATAATCAACAATAGAAAAAAATACAAAGAACAATAGACAACCCGAAACAGGATCAATCTCATATTTATCGACACAGCGCGTTGTCATAAGAGACTATGCATTACGATACACGGCCAACTAAGCAGCCTAAAAAAGTAGCTATCATTAACGATGTCTTTCATTCATGTGTATTCATGATCATAGCATAGGGTTACGAACACAACTCGGGAATAAATTGTACATCTTTATTTTCCTATTAAGGCAAGTATTTCCCGGATAGGGTAGAGCAGAAAAATACCACGATTCTAGTCTCTCGTGACAACGTGGCTGTGTCAAGGAGTACGGGTTCGAACCTGCTTCGGACTGTCTATTGTTCTTTGTTTTTTATTCTGTTGTTGATTATTTATGAATGTTTTTCTAGTGCTGAAGCATAAGTCAGGTAGAAACAATCATAACTTGATCCCGATAGGGTGGAGACTGAGGTGAGGTCACGTGAGACAGGTTAACTTTGAGACGAGTTTTTGTAAGAGAGTTTACTATAAGCTTATGCGAGGAGAATTAACATTGATCTCGATTTAGAAGAGTTACATTTGAGCTTGACTAAGAAGAGTTAACAGTGAGTTCATGTGAGAATAATTATTATTGATCACGTTTGAGATGAGCTGTTAGCACAGCTGGTTTGAGAAGCGCTAACTTGAAGCTTGTAAAAGAAAAGTTAACATTAAGCACATATGGAAACATTTAACATTTGAGCTCCTGTGAGTTCAGTTCACATTGAGCTCGTGTGAGATGAGTTCACATTGAGCTCGTGTGAGATGAGTTCACATTGAGCTTGTGTGAGATGAGTTCACATTGAGCTTGTGTGAGATGAGTTCACATTGAGCTCGTGTGAGATGAGTTCACATTGACCTCGTGTGAGATGAGTTCACATTGAGCTCGTGTGAGATGAGTTCACATTGAGCTCGTGTGAGATGAGTTCACATTGAGCTTGTGTGAGATGAATTCATATTGAGCTCGTGTGAGATGAGTTAACATTGAGATCGTGTGAGTTGAGTTCACATTGATATCGTATGAGATGAGTTCACATTGAGATCGTGTGACATGAGTTCACATTGAGCTTGTGTGAGATGAGTTCACATTGATATCGTATGAGATGAGTTCACATTGAGATCGTGTGAGATGAGTTCACATTGAGATCGTGTGACATGAGTTCACATTGAGCTTGTGTGGGATGAGTTCACATTGATATCGAATGAGATGAGTTCACATTGAGATCGTGTGAGATGAGTTCACATTGACCTCGTGTGAGATGAGTTCACATAGAACTCGAGTTACATGAGTTCACATTGAACTCACGTGAAAAGAGTTATCATTGTGTAATCTTTACTAATGTAATATGTTTACATCTTCGCTTTTTCTTTGTAAACTGCTGTAGCTCAGTGGTTAGTGCACTCGTCTAATGACGACCGCGAGGTTGAGGGTTGAACTACCAGGTGTAAATACTAAATCATTAGCTTTCTTTCCGATCGATACACATTCTATATGATCATAATTCTGAAAATGTGAACTATATATTTTCTCAGCAAGAACGGGGCGGCCCAGCGGTATGCTGATCACGTCCATAATACCTAGGGGGCCTCGGTAGCCTAGTTGAGAAAACTACCCGACTGGGGTACCGACGTTCGGACAAGCCGTGTTCGATTCCCGCTGGATGCAGTGTGAGTTGTACCCGTGGTTAAAAAAAGATACCTCTGCGGTCAACCCAGCCGCTGGCAGAAATGGATACCAGGGTTGTAGTCTGGGAAGGTGAGGAATGCCGCCTCGCAAATTGAGTTTCGATGCTTGAAGCGACACTATCCAGAAGTCTCCGAATACTTCTGGATAGGCGGCCGAGCATAATTGGGTGAAAACTCGCGTGCTAAGACGCTGATTCAAGTCTCGTACTTTATCTTGACCTTTATCTTACGTTCATAGTTATACAGGTCATGAGAAAGTATTGATACCAATGCCTGTGATGGAGCGGATACTCATTTGCTGAATTTAACTCTTATCTTGACTACACGTTGTTATGTCAGGTCTCTAAAATGATTACGCAATTTGCTAAATCTCCTGTGTTGATCTAAAACTCAGGAATTTGTTCTTTTTTTTTTTAGCGCACTGCGTGTTTTGTTGGCATGGGCGCGGTTTGTCGCTGATTAACGTCAGGTCGCGATATCTGCGCCTTTTGACAAGACACATCCGTCTTCGGCGTGGGTAGATTTCCAAATAAAAAAGTTCTTGCAGGGGTAGCCGCCATATTTTATCTATTCGTATATATATATATTACTGCCAATGGTTTATTAACGTGCGCAGAGTGCTCACGAGACGGTCTATTTTCCTTTCTCTCTCTCCCCCCCCTCTTCCCCCGCCCAGAGAATGCTAGAAATATAATCTCAACACCCAGAGACTAGGGGAGGGCAAATCCACGAAAAATAAACCCAGAAAAAATAGTTCTACCATCATCAGTGGTGGCAATCGAACCCGGCACCTTCCTATCTAGATCTAGACGTCCTAACTCTAGACCACCCAGTCCCCCGACAGCTCATTAAAGGCACTAGAAAAGACTAAACAGTTTCCATTTGTGTTGCTTTCGAGAAATCAATAATCGGATAACACAAAAAGGTAGGAGAAAGTAATTAACTAAGACGGTCTGCGGCGTTCTAGACTCTCATCCGTTATGTTAACACTCAGGGGGAGGCGACCGAGACATGTTCGGAGAATGGACAACAACCGCATCACCAAGCCAGAAAATAGAATAGAGAACTTACACAGAAGGGAAGCGGCCTGTGGGTAGATTAACTCAGATGTAATAATGTCTTCAAGGCGTACCTTGGAGATTTCCCATCAACATCATGTTCCATACCGGTTGGCATAGGCGATTATGTTCTTCCACAGTTCTCTGTCCTCTGAGCATGGTATCAGTTCTACTGTTGACTATTTACCTTCTACGATACCAATCCTCTACCAATCCTCTACCAAGCCTCCACCAATCCCACACAAAGTAAAGTTATTTGTCCAGTAAACACCTGATCACGTGGCCCATGCTCTGCACGAGACGTCATTGAATTGAGGAAAGAGAACCTACATATCCTGTCTCTCAAGTTCTAAGATATCTCCCCATTTTTATGTGCTCTAATGTTACTCCCCTTTGTGTGTATGACCGCATGTGTAATTTATCTTTACCTCTATTTTTATCTTTAATAAGTTAAACTCTGGGACAAAGGGAATTCGAAATATTTCTCTGATAAATCCCATCGCTATACCCTCTAATTGTTCTTTAATTTCTTATATATTATCCATGATTCGCTTCTATATATCGGATTTTGCTTTATTTAACACCAATGTACTCTCTTTATAACTTCTATTGACACAGAAGACATTTCTACGTTAGTGCAAAGGATTGGAAGCGTTCGACTCAAGGATTGTAGCAGACGGAGAACAAATGTTAGAAAAAACTCAGAAACGTTTGAAAATAAAATGAAGTCAACGTAAGTAAGACAAAAAGGTGCAAGAGAGAAGATATGACGACATTTGATTATTGTGTTGTTAATGGTGTCATTCACATAATGTCAGAAACACTTCGACAAGACAGTACCAGTCAAAAACTACAGAATATTGAAAACAGCCTGCTGCCAACTGTTTATAAGTACGCGAAAGGCCATTTTTACTAAAACATTTATAACCCATTACTGCCACAAACTTTAAATATATGGAGCCCAATTTTCCAGTAATATTTTTAATTTACCGTGCCACTACGTCGCGCACAAACACGCGCACTAACATTTAAAAAATACACATTCAACATACATGCTTTCTTTTTCTTCCCACAAAGTCCTTGAACTTTCATGTCTTAGGAGCATCCCCAATGGACATCAACTCTTCGATTTTCTGTGAGGCCAAACAAATAAGCGTGTCCCTTTCCCACACATACCCCTAATTTTCTCCCTTAAAGAAAGAAACAAAGAAATATGTTCGTTTGAGAAAGAAACGCCTTAGAAATATGAATAATAGAAAGAGACAGGTATTTTCATAATCAGCACGAGCACACGTGACAGGGGGAATACATTGACTTGGGAATCTAATAAATTAGCATCCATGCACTTAGAGCTGTCGGTATCGCTGCTGCGTTTTGTTATTTTTATATTGAAATTGTAAATGGGGTCCCATAAGATGCAATGTATTAGGGTCCAGGGCTGTTTTAGCTACCCTACAGCCAGTAAGTTAAAAAACATGTTGGCTATTTATTTCAACTACTTCAAGTAATAGTTATAGTTTAAAAATGTTAGAACTTAGACGTCGACGTGGTCAGATACATAAACATATGATAGGTATTATGTGGGCAATATGGAGACCCGGTGAGGACTGCGAACATCGCCCTGGAGACAGGGGAAAAGACACAGCATGAGCATAGGCATCTCGAGCTCGGATAGAGAGAGAGGGGAGTAGGAGAGAGAGAGTGAGAGAGAGTGTGAGAGAGAGTGAGAGAGAGTGTGTGTGTGTGATAGAGAGAGAGTGTGAGAGAAAGAGAGTTAGAGTGAGAGAAAGAGCATATGAGAGAGAGTGAGAGAGAGAGAGTGTGTGTGATAGAAAGAGAGTGTGAGAGAGAGTGTGAGAGGGAGGAGAGACCGTGTGAGAGAGAGAGAGAGAGTATGTGAGATAAAGTGTGTGAGAGAGAGTGTGTGAGAAAGAGTGAGATAGTGACATAGTGTGTGAGAGAGTGAGAGAGAGTGTGTGTGAGAGTGTGTGTGTGTGAGGGAGAGACTGAGATAGAGAGAGTGAGTGTGAGAGAGAGAGTGTGAGAGAGATTGAGAGAGTGTGTGTGAGAGAGTGTGTGAGAGAGAGCGTGAGAGAGTGTGTGTGAGAGAGAGAGTGAGAGAGAGTGTGTGTGATAGAGAGAGAGTGTGTGAGAGAGAGTGAGAGAGTGTGTGAGAGAGAGAGTGAGAGTGAGAGAGAGACAGTGTGAGAGAGAGTGTGTGAGGGAGAGTGTGTGTGAGAGAGAGTGTGTGAGAGAGAGTGAGATAGTGACAGAGTGTGTGAGAGAGTGAGAGAGAGTGTGTGTGTGAGAGAGTGTGTGTGTGAGGGAGAGACTGAGATAGAGAGAGTGAGTGTGAGTGAGAGTGTGTGTGTGTGGGAGAGAGTGTGAGAGAGAGCGTGAGAGAGAGCGTGAGAGAGTGTGTGTGTGAGAGAGAGAGTGAGAGAGAGAGTGAGAGTGTGAGAGTGTGTGAGAGAGAGTGAGAGAGAGAGTGAGAGAGAGAGAGAACCAGATGTAACCACAACCAACTCATTACATGAACAATCAGTCCTCATACAGGGAAGAGACAAATAATTACAGCGCTGTGGTACGGCTGCTAGCAAGGAGGAAGTAGTGGAGTGCAAATATACACTCCTGCACAATATGGTCATAGATTTTAAAAAAAAAAAAAAAAGAAACAAATCAAAATTATGACGTTTCGACCCACATGCGGCCTTTTTCAGAAACGAAAAAAAAATGTAATGTTTGTTTTATATATCGTACTGACCCTAAGTAAAATAATTATTAGCTACAGCCTTTTTCTTATCTCCCCCACATCTCATCCCATGCACAGATGACTTACAGTCCACACGTCGATTGGGAGCTCCTGGGTCGATTTTCAGCTAAGTCTTGTATTAATTTTTTACATTTTATTTTTGTTAGTTTGTTATTATTTTTTACTCTCTTATAATGTAGTACATTTTCCTATCGTTTTGTCGTTTTGTTTTATTTCACTTTTCATCCCATTTTTATTTCTCCTCGATGTAAAAGTCCCGCTCATTCTAGAACATGTAGGAGAATTTATCTTCATTCCATTGTCCATCTGTGCTGTTCTCGTTGTTTGAAGATATGTATGCCGCATGTAGACTTAATATGCCACATGTAGACTTAATATGCCACATGTAGACTTAATATGCCACATGTAGACTTAATATGCCACATGTAGACTTAATATGCCGCATGTATACTTAATATGCCACACGTAGACTTTAAACGTCTTGATTTTGTCTAGTTTCTTTCTTGTAAGGCTGCCACCATATCTTGTAGGAGTGTATATTACACCCTATCAATTGCTCCAGTCTGCACACGCTTGGATAAATGCTGAACCTGACGGTAGAGTGAGTATGTGTATGCATTGATTGCATTTAAACTGATTATATTTTTATTACTTTTTCAATGCAACGCGTTAATAACGAGATATTATGTAAATTTAATTGCACAAAAACTAAACCTGCACAATCTGTGAAGGCCAGAAAATGACACGTTATATTTTTTGCTACTTTACAATGCACAAGCAGTAGGACAAAAAATAAAAAGATAAATAACTGATACGGTAGAAATTAATATGAGTAACATTATTAACTCTTTCAGTACGAAATTTTTTTTTTTTTTTTCAATTTAACGGTAGAGAATTCAGAGACAACATTTTTAATGTTTTTAGATATAAATCTACATGTTTATATTTATCTAATCCATAACATATATATATATATATGCAAGAAAGTAAAAAAAAAGGACTCGGCCTTAATAGCGAAGGGACAGAGGTAATGGTAACAACAAAGAAAAAGACAAGACCTCAGTGCAAAATAGAGAAAAGTGGAACAATATTAAAACAGGTAAATGAATGTAAATATTTGGGAACTTTGTTAACCTCAGACGGAAGATGTACAAAAGAGGTGAGATGCGGAGTGGCTCGGGCAAAAGCAGCTTTCCCAAAGGTGAGGAAGATGCTGTGCAGTCCATTTTTGACAATAGAAACAAGAAAAGGAGTTCTTGAATGTTACGTGGAGCCAGTCTTGACATGTGGATGCGGATCATGGACAGTGGGACAACAGACAAGGGGACCACTGGAGTGTGTAAAAATGTGGTTTTACAGAAGAATGTTGAGAGTGCCATGGACAGCTAAGAAGAGTAATGAAGATGTTCTGAGAGAGGTCAAAGCAAAAAGAGAGCTAATTTCCAATATTAGGAGGAAACAATCATCATTGTTTGCCCATGTAATGAGAAGAGAACAACTGGAAAAGTTGAGGGACGGGAGGATGGAGGGAAGCAGAGAGAAAAAATAACAGACAGCTTAAGAGAATGGCTTGGGAGAAGGTCAACAACAGAAATTATAAATAGTTGCCGTGATCGAAAATTGTGGAGAGACATGATCACCTACGCCAGCAGGCCCGGTACTTGATGATGATGATGAACATAGATATATATATATGATTTTTTAGATAATTAAACAAGTAATTAGATTTCACCAATATCAAGATAATACAATACATGTAAAAAGAATATGGTTTGAAGATAGTTTACACTAATAAAAATTGAGAGTGACGCACTGTGCGGCTAAACGTACATGACCGAAATCGGCATGGCGCTTGGTGTGTCGAAACATATAGAAGGAGTTAATGTAGAATTATTATGCAACTAAGTAAACTAAACGTACTTCTTTTTCACCCTCCAATCTTGTTAGCATTGAAAAAAGCAGAGATAGACTCAAAGATGCAACAAAGCTTGTCAAATCATTGGACAGCTATCACCGCTATTGTCCAACAAGGAAATAATTCTAGAGGCAAAACGGGAACTCTGCAATACAATCTTTATCCCAACGTTGTGCTATCAATGCCAGTCGAGGACTCCAGATGCAAGAACAATAAGAAAAAATAACCTCTACTGAGATGATATGTGTGAATGACAGGAAACAGTCTGAGAGATAAGATTAGAAATGAAGAACTGAGAAAAAAAGCTAGGAATAACCCCCGCCACAGAATTTATAAAGAAATAACAGATAAAAGAGTTTGGTCACGTGACAAGGCAAAATGATCAAAACACAACACAACGAGCCTTCAATAAACGTTACGAGAACACCAGACCCAATGGTCGACCACAAAAAAGATGGATCGATTGAATATTAGAAGCACAAGGAAAGGCGAACAGCAGCAGAGGCGAACAGAAGAGCAAGAGACCGTAAATTAAATCTCCCCTTGACGCTGAAAGGCAAATGTAGAAGAAAAGAAGAATGTTGTTAGCAGGGGGTTGAAGTATTACATTTCATCAATTTAGGCCATATCATTATAGACTAACTGACTTCAGGATCAACGAACCAGAGCTAACTAAGACCCTACTTTAACTCATTAAATTCTGTTTACACTGACATAGTGAGCAGCGAACATAGAAGAAAGATAAACCCAGTTTCAAAATGTATTATCCCTAATTCGAATGTGTCCGGGAGAAAGTAACAACAATTCGCCACGTCGTTGCAGATATACAATAATGGAGTATACTCGTTTCGCAACGCGAACAAAGAATAAGAATAGAGGAGTTGCAGGAGAGGAAGAAGAGGACGAGGATGAAGATGAGGAAAAGTAGAAGAAATAGGAAATGCGCACTCAGCAATGAATAACAAGATATACAAGAAGTTTACAGTGTATTACATGTTGTGCTACATTGTAACTTTTGAGATTACATCATCAAATCAAAATCAAACCCGACGTGGCAGAAGAAATATTGGATATTCCCACAGACGATCCGATCGGTCCAATACATCCCTGTTCTCTAATTTATTGTTTATTTCTGCAGTTTTCTTGAAGAATTTACAACCAGATATGTCATTGATAAGAAATGTTAGCATGATGAGTTATGCGCATGCGCACCTTCTGTGTTAAAGTTGATATGTTTCCATCAGGTATAAGACGTGGCCAGAGAAACCGCAGAAAGTGTTGTCATTCTAAGCCATGTACATACAAAGAGTGAAGGTCGATGTTCTTAACAGGCATGTAGTACGCAGGTTAGTAGCCACCAACTGCGAATATTCAGGAAGTGGAGGTCACGATTCCTGTAATATTTTATCAGAATACATAACACAATCACATTCATCTCAATGAGTTAAATGTCAGTGTACAACAAGCCACTGTGTTGTCTTCTGTAGCCGTGATATAGTTCAAATAAGTCGAGCTATTACTAATAAATAGGCGTCAATGTCAATTGAGATGAAACTTACTACAACCTTACAATGGTAGCTATTGACTTTATAATGTGTATGAGAACTAGGTAGGCTATATCTGCAATCAACTCCTATTTGCTTTTAAAACAAGACATCAACTTTATAAGATGGCGCACTATTTCTCTATAGAAACATATATGTAAGTAGATCGAATAAGATGCAGCTTTATCTAATGGCTTGGAATCACTGCGTCTATATATATATATATATATATATATATATATATATATATATATATATATATATATATATATATATATATATATATATATATATATAAACTTGAACAAAACTGTAAAAGATGTTAATTAACAGCAAAACCATATTGTTTTTATTTAATCTTAGAATACAAATAATTAACATATTTTGGTGTAATTATAATTACGATAATTTATGTCAATGTTTCAAGAGACTAATTTTATATAGCGTACATTG
The DNA here is from genome assembly GCA_032433765.1 of Megaustenia siamemsis. Classification (NCBI taxonomy): domain Eukaryota; kingdom Metazoa; phylum Mollusca; class Gastropoda; order Stylommatophora; family Ariophantidae; genus Megaustenia; species Megaustenia siamemsis. The sequence goes on along the minus strand of JAVIAB010000160.1, from coordinate 22,238,138 downwards.
CAGTATTCTGTATATCGCAAATTATCAGGTTAAAGGTCAACCTAATTTTCCTCTCACCCCATGGCCTCCTCAAGTTTCGAACTCACTGTCCGCCACTAGTTGCCGCATTCTTTTTGTGACGATGTTTACTCTACTATAATAGAGCTTTCAATACTATTCTCTTTTTAAGACGAACATTTTACAATTTCTTTTCACTAACTCTGTTGCTGTTTTGTCACAGCATAGATATGTAATAGCAAGTGTAAAATAGGACGAATTGTAATATTTTAATAGAATGTAAGATATAATTTTAAACATATCATAGACAATAAGTTAAAGAGATGCCTCAAATAACATCAAATAATAATGTCAGGGGAGGATACGAATTTTCGGGTCAATGCCTTGTAGTGTTTTCTGAATAAATTAAATTTGAAAAATGCATACATAAATAAATATTGCATGAGTTACTCTCGGGTTAAAGACGTCACATATGGAAATCGTAACTTTGTTTGTCACAAATTACACTGCAAGCACAAATAATGTAAAAGCAATAACCATTACTAGATCAAGAGTACATCCACAAGCCACAACACAGAAAATAACAGTTCGTGAAATAAGAATCTGGCTCACACTCTACAGCTCATATTCCTAACCACAAGAGAGTGTAATGCTGCTAGTTATCATTAAAAAAATAGCTTGAAAATAAAAATAATATTCCAGATGTCAATTGGGAACCAGAGGGTAAAAGAAAAAGAGGCTGACATAGAGAAACTCAAACAAGAACATTAAAGCGAGCGATGACAACAGCAGGCATCAGCTCCCTCGTCGAGATTGAACAACTCGTCCGGAACAGATCCGCGTCGCGAGAAACAATGCTGATACAGTATTTGATGATTTCATGTTAGTTACACAAAGACAACAACACGACGACTCAAACAATCTTCTTGTTATCTGCACAAATAGTCCAATGAGTACTGACTATTACATATGAGTGATTCAACGTTATTAGATCGTCTATACAGGACTGATGGTACTTGTGGAGTACATCTAAAATATACAAGTTCTAATTCTAAAAGTTCTTGATGTGGATGCGCTCAAAAGGGTAACACGATTAGTTATTTGAGGCATCTCTTTAACTTATTATCTGTGATATTTTTAAAATTATAACTTAAATTCTTTTAGAATAGAACAATTCGTCTTAATTTACATTTCCTGTTATATATCTATAAGAGTATCTAGGTCTATGCCATTTGGGCCGGCTACGGCACGAAAGGTTAATAGATAGATAGATTATATATCTATGCATTGACTTACTCTATACTGTTCTTTACCTACTTACTATCATTCTCTGAAGCACAAAACGTCTAAATGTAACTTGGAATAATTCTGAACTAAAATATGTCTTCCTTACAGATTTCTCTTTAGATCTTCCTTCCACACGTCTATCTGATAAAAACTAACCGCGTGGAAGTCCATAACTATTTTATAAACCCTCACGTCTTAAGGCTGTTTCGGCCGAAACCGGACTAATTTGGTCTACTTTACATTATCTATCTCTCTGTCTATCTTATATAATTCTGCTAATGAATAATGTTAAATATCTCTGTCTCATTTGCATAATTTTTTGGCTGAGTGGCTCATTACGGCTCTATCAGACAATTGTAGAAAACGAAGTTAAACTTTGGATGACTTTTGTGTCAAATTTGTCAAATCAAGTATCCATCTTGACATTTTAGTTAACCTATGAATTTAATAATAATCCCATACCATGTCCTCTACAAGCGATATCTCTCTCATAAACCTAATCTATTCATCTCCAATTCTAAATTTCTTTAACAACCAAAATTCTAGACAACTGACATCTACCATTCTATCCACCTACCTTTCCAATAATAGCTAAAATGTTCCTAAATGTTGCTACAGTTCTTAGGTTCCTGCTTCATTCTACTTTGTTATGAGTAACTACTGATATATTCGTCCCAAGTCATATCTCTCATTCTATTACCTATTCTATTCCTAGTCAATATATACTATTACAATGACGGTCATGTGCACTCCCCGACAGTTAAAAGATTGTCGGACACAATAGTCTAAAATTTCTGCTCCATCTGCCTGTCTTCGGCTCGAAAGGACAAAAGATAGACGCACAGACAGACAGACAGACAGACAGACAGACAGATAGACAGATAGATAGATAGATAGATAGATAGATAGATAGATAGATAGATAGATAGATAGATAGATAGATAGATAGATAGATAGATAGATAGATAGATAGATAGATAGATAGATAGATAGATAGATAGATAGATAGATAGATAGATAGATAGATAGATAGATAGATAGATAGATAGATAGATAGATAGATAGATAGATAGATAGATAGATAGATAGATAGATAGATAGATAGATAGATAGATAGATAGATAGATAGATAGATAGATAGATAGATAGATAGATAGATAGATAGATAGATAGATAGATAGATAGATAGATAGATAGATAGATAGATAGATAGATAGATAGATAGATAGATAGATAGATAGATAGATAGATAGATAGATAGATAGATAGATAGATAGATAGATAGATAGATAGATAGATAGATAGATAGATAGATAGATAGATAGATAGATAGATAGATAGATAGATAGATAGATAGATAGATAGATAGATAGATAGATAGATAGATAGATAGATAGATAGATAGATAGATAGATAGATAGATAGATAGATAGATAGATAGATAGATAGATAGATAGATAGATAGATAGATAGATAGATAGATAGATAGATAGATAGATAGATAGATAGATAGATAGATAGATAGATAGATAGATAGATAGATAGATAGATAGATAGATAGATAGATAGATAGATAGATAGATAGATAGATAGATAGATAGATAGATAGATAGATAGATAGATAGATAGATAGATAGATAGATAGATAGATAGATAGATAGATAGATAGATAGATAGATAGATAGATAGATAGATAGATAGATAGATAGATAGATAGATAGATAGATAGATAGATAGATAGATAGATAGATAGATAGATAGATAGATAGATAGATAGATAGATAGATAGATAGATAGATAGATAGATAGATAGATAGATAGATAGATAGATAGATAGATAGATAGATAGATAGATAGATAGATAGATAGATAGATAGATAGATAGATAGATAGATAGATAGATAGATAGATAGATAGATAGATAGATAGATAGATAGATAGATAGATAGATAGATAGATAGATAGATAGATAGATAGATAGATAGATAGATAGATAGATAGATAGATAGATAGATAGATAGATAGATAGATAGATAGATAGATAGATAGATAGATAGATAGATAGATAGATAGATAGATAGATAGATAGATAGCATGCATGCATACATACATACATAGATACTTGGATAGATGGAAAATAAAACACTAAAGAAAAAAGAGTGCTAACCCCATTGTCAGTGTCAAATATTGGAGACTGCGCTATTAGAGTTTAGGTCCCGATTTGTTCCCTTCTTGCAATAATTTGAGAATCACTGCTAAAATATATAATTAAATAAAGAACGATATAAAGTAGAGCAGGAAAACTGGGAATATAAGTATTAAAGTACGGCATTGTAAAAAGACGTGAAACATCGCCAAGAAGTATCACGTTCTAAGCGCAGACCTCGCAATAAAAAAATGTCTTCTTGGCATACTCAGTTTTCACGTGACTTGATGTAAGTGCAGACATACATTCTGGCCGGGAGTGCGGTCATGTGATACTGCTGTGAATTAAGCCAAGACGAGAGAGGAAGAGAAAGAGAGGGTGAGAGATGTAATGTTTCATGGATACATTATCAACATGGCTAGAAACGTTTTTGAGTAAATTCCACAGGGATGAAAACACACGTTGAGGTCACACTAAATGTCGGGAAGAAATGGAAGAGATAGACGTAACGGCATTATGGGTGCTTGAGTCTGTCCGAGTTTTTTTTGGGAGTTCTTGTAGTAATCTGAAACAACAGGTGGTCAGGGGTTGTTGCGTTCCCTGCTGATAGAATGATTCAGGTTTAATTTTCTGTTGGAGGCAAGGTGCTTCAGAGCAACAGAACTAGAAGCTGCCAGCGACTAATAGTTGACAACTTGCGCAAGGATAGGTGAATCAGAAATATCCAGAACCTACTCCACCTCTTCGCGGTGCTTCTAGAAACAAACTTTCTTAGTCTAGTCTTGCCAGAAGAGTAGGGATCTAAAAGAGAAGACAACCCGGTACTAAAGAAATGTCATGCTGAAGTCGGATGTGTTGGGCCGAAAAGAACCAATAAACCAGAAAGAACGTATCAACGCCCTTTTGACGTCCTTTTAAGAATGGATGATGATGAGAACTGTCAGTTCCTGCAGGTATTAGGTGAACGACTGAAAGGTAGAAAATACAGACTTTTCAGATGTCGAGAGTTTTCCATTATTAATCGGATCGACATGGTGTCTATGTTTGTTCAGTTTCTCAAGATGGGTACCAGATATCTACAGTAGCAATGTAGCGGCCTGGCCTAATACCGACCACTTCGCACGAAAGATGTGCCGTATGTCATTAGGAAATATGAGCTGTAACACTACATTGCTCAAACGCAATAGTTGCAATAGTAATTAGCAGCAGTTACAAACGAGGTATAGAAAGTTACAACGACTATCTTTACTTTTTCTCATTACTGGGGTATGCCTGGGGAATGGTAGGATCCGAGAATAAAGGCCGCTTGTCCAGTGCGGTCCCCTCGAGGTGTTCGATCCTGAGTTTTTATTCCCACCCCACTCCCCCAACTGAAATGAAAAAAAAAACTGTTAACCCAACCAGATTCAAACCCACATTCTCCACTTACAACAATGACTAGCAACAATGACTAGCAAAAATGACTAGCAACAATGGCTAGCAACAATGACTAGCAACAATGACTAGCAACAATGGCTAGCAACAATGGCTAGCAACAATGGCTAGAAACAATGACTAGCAAAAAGGACTAGCAACAATGGCTTGCAAAAATGACTAGCAACAATGGCTAGCAACAATGGCTAGCAACAATGACTAGCAACAATGGCTAGCAACAATAACTAGCAACAATGAATAGCAACAATGGCTAGCAACAATGACTAGCAACAATGACTAGCAACAATGGCTAGCAACAATGCCTAGCAACAATGACGAGCAACAATGACTAGCAACAATAACTAGCAACAATGACTAGCAACAATGACTAGCAACAATGACTAGCAACAATGGCTAGCAACAATGGCTAGCAACAATGGCTAGCAAGAATGACTAGCAACAATGGCTAGCAACAATGACTAGCAACAATGACTAGCAACAATGACTAGCAACAATGGCTAGCAACAATGACTAGCAACAATGACTAGCAACAATGACTAGCAACAATGGCTAGCAACAATGACTAGCAACAATGGCTAGCAACAATGGCTAGCAACAATGGCTAGCAGCAATGGCTAGCAAAAATGACTAGCAACAATGACTAGCAACAATAGCTAGCAACAATGGCTAGCAACAATGACTAGCAACAATGGCTAGCAACAATGGCTAGCAACAATGGCTAGAAACAATGACTAGCAACAATGGCTAGCAACAATGACTAGCAACAATGGCTAGCAAGAATGACTAGCAACAAAAGCTAGCAACAATGACTAGCAACAAAGGCTAGCAACAATGGCTAGCAACAATAGCTAGCAAAAATGACTAGCAACAATGACTAGCAACAATAGCTAGCAATGGCTAGCAACAATGGCTAGCAACAATGACTAGCAACAATAGCTAACAACAATGGCTAGCAACAATGACTAGCAACAATGGCTAGCAACAATGGCTAGCAACAATGGCTAGCAACAATGGCTAGTAACAATGGCTATCAACAATGGCTAGCAACAATGACGAAATTAACCTGAAGCAGATACAAGAGGCAGCAACAATTGTAGCAGGCATTAGCAACAGTTATAACAGGCATTAGCAACAGTTGTAGCAGGCAATAGCAACAGTTGTAGCAGGCATTGGCAACTGTAATAGCACTCATTAGCAACAGTTGTAGCAGGCATTAGCAATTAGAGGGAAGCAAAGAGAAAAAAAATACCACACAGCTTAAGAGAATGGCTTGGCAGAAGGTCAACAACAGAAATGACAAATAACTGTCGAGATCGAAATTTGTGGAGAGACTTGATCACCTACGCCAGCAGGCCTGGTACTTGATGATGTTGATGATGATGATTTTGTCCTGAGCTCTTCTGCTTTTTATTTCTCTGATGTATCTTCCATCTGATGATATTATTATGCCCAAGTATTTGACGCGTTGCACTTGTTTCAGATAGCAGAAAAAAATACCACCATATCGTAGAAATCTTTTCTGGCTATACTACTCAGAAAGCTCTCAGAGACGTAATACAAAGTAAGTCAGAACGCTTTAACATATTTGTCATTTACTTTACACAGCTGTTTCCTTTTACGTCTATCTGTTATTTTAGTTCAAATCATAAAAACGTTATTGCGTAGATGAATGAAAATCTCCCAAGAGAAACTACACCCTACTTATTCTTGAGATTGATATTTCATTGAAGTGGTTCAATTTTGTGACACTGGGAACTATATGAATATTCTAGAAGAGTTAATTTTTATAATGTTGATATTTTGGTTCAAAAATTTCTATAAAAATAACTATTTTAAAATGTGACCATTTTAACCTATTTTGGTTTAAATTGCCATATTTTAACCATAAATGTTCCATAAATTTTAATGAAAGCGTCTCTTATGATCGCTATTATTAAAGTGCTATATCAGAATTAAACTGTAGTTACGTTTCAGAACTGAGAACATTTCTCGCGACTACTAAAGTATCACCAACAAACAGCTGTGCTTGGTTTAGCAATATGCGTGCTTTATAAGGAAAACGCTGTTTTATAAACTTGTCTGAGACGGAATGTTTACTGAATTTTACAGGGCAGTTTAAAAGAACGCAGTTGTTTTTATTTTAAATTCAGAAACATACATGCTGTAAGAAGGTCTAAGACCTCCAAATGTTGTTGTTGACATACTGCGACGAGTTGGGCAGAGTGCCCTTTTTAACCATTGATGTTTGCGGGTCGTAATCGTTTTCTTAACATTCAGGGCATTTGCTGGAGAATTTGGAGGTCGTCTACCCCAGGATGTGATGGGGAAACTACTTGTCCAGCCAAGTGGTACTGAAATACTGGGGCATCTATATTAGTAAGAACCACCACTACAGGAAACACGGTGACCCTTAGCTTGTTTTGACGCAGGTTGTTACCGGGGGAGGAGATCGACTAAAAGACAAAACTGCTAGGTCTTGGTTAGCTGATGGTGCCCTGACCCTGTTATTGTGACCACTGGTCACGGGTGTTTAAGCTTCCCCTTCTAAATGTTCAATAAACTTCTCGTAGAGTTAATGCTGGAAGCAGCGAAGAGGACATGTAGACTGATAAAGAGATGGGAAGATAACATCAAGAAATGGACAGGCCTTGATTTGTGCAGTCTCAAAGAATAACTGAAGAGAGTGAGTAACATAGAAGGGTGACTAAATCTGTCAGTGGTGTCCCAATGACCCCCGGCTTATGGGATGAAGAAGAAAAAAACGAAATAAGGAAGGAAGGAGGTAGGGAGGGAAGGAGGTAGGGAGGAAGGAAGGAAGGAAGGAAGGAAGGAAGGAAGGAAGGAAGGAAGGAAGGAAGGAAGGAAGGAAGGAAGGAAGGAAGGAAGGAAGGAAGGAAGGAAGGAAGGAAGGAAGGAAGGAAGGAAGGAAATGGGTCAACCACATGAAACCTTAGTACAGATTAAGAATTTGACGCAATACATATCAGCCACCTAGAGTGCGTTCAATGAAGAAAGAATAGACTTGAGAACATTGACAACTCTTGTTTGAGCTAAAGGCACTTGTCTCTGATTTGTTCTGCTATGGTTCGACACTGACCTTAGCCAAAAACCCAATCAAAGTCCCATCTCTGCAGACCCATCATGGTTCCAACCCTAAAAATCCAACATTGTTCTAGCAGTACAGACCCATCATTATAGACCCATTATAGTTGCAGCCCTAGAGACCAATCATGGTTTTTAGTAGAACCATCATTTTTGCAACTTTATAGACTCATCATAGTATCTACCTCAGAGATCCATAAGGTTATAGCACTGCAGACCCATCATTTTTTTTTTTGCAAATCTACAATCTATCAACATGGTAACAACCCTAGAGACCCATAAAGTTCTATTTCTAGAGACCCATCATGGTTCCAGTCCAACAGACCCATAATTATTTTAACGCAACGTGCCTACCATTGTTCTAGTCCTATATACCTGTCATCGTTCTAGCTCTATATACCACTCATTATTCTAGATCTATATACCAACCATTATTCCAAACATGTATAATCATCATTGTTCTTGCACTATATACCCATCATTGTTCTAGCTTTATATATCCATCATTATTCTAACCCTATATATATTTCATTATTCTAACCCTATATACCTAACATTATTCCAACCCTATATACCTATCATTATTCTAACCCTATTTGCCCATCATTGTTCTAGCCCTATATACCCATCATTATTCTAGTCATATATGCCTATCAGCAAAAAGAGAGCTAATTTCCAATATTAGGAAGAAACAATCATCATTTTTTGGCCATGCAATGAGAAGAGAACACCTGAAATATATTGTAACAACTGGAAAAATTGAGGGACGAAGAGATAGAGGGAAGCAAAGAGAAAAAAAAACAGACAGCTTAAGTTTACTATATATATGTATATATATATATATATATATATATATATATATATATATATATATATATATATATATATATCACTGTTCATAAATTGCTTCATTCTCCACAAAATGAACATAAAACAACTGATTTCAATGTTTGTTTTCCAGGCTATTGTAGTCTGTAGGTTTATTGTTCAAACAGTAGCGGCAACATGCTGATAGTTCGCGGTCCTATCTCGTGTGCAACCACTCTTTGTCCTGAATTAGGTTATCAACTAGCGAAACAAATCTTATCTTTCTTTTTGCTTGTACAATCAAACACATTCCTCCTCTAACTCTCCTTCATGTTCAGATTGACTATCACGTAACGGAGTGTCTGCTATCAGCAGATAACCAGTCACACTATTTTCCTGGAGTTTATTTTGTTGTTACTGACGATGTTGATTTAATGCCACTAAGTCGCCACGCACCATTAGGGGGTTTTGAGTTTGCGCCAGTGGCCCAGTGCATCCGATTTCAACCAGCATTTTATTCAGGTTTGCATTCCTTAGCCTTTGATTGTCCCCAATCTTCCTGCAAGGCAGCAGATGATCTTTTCTGTAGGGGAATTCTGCCCTTAGATGGTCGGCCCTCCCAGGTTTACGAGCACCATCTGCCCGAGTCACTAGAGGTAACTAACACAGACATGCACACACAAAGATATGAGATGTGACCAACACAGACACGCACACAGCGATACGAGGCATGACTAACCATGACACACATCAAGATATATGACACATGACTAACATAAACATGCACATAAAGATATGGGATATGACTGACATAGACATGCACACACAAAGATATGACACATGCCTAACATAGACATGCACACAAAGATATGAGATGTGACATACACAGACATGCACACACAAAGATATGAGATATGACTAACATAGCCATGCACACACAAGGATATGAGATGTGACATACACAGACATGCACACACAAAGATATGAGATATGACTAACATAGCCATGCACACACAAGGATATGAGATGTGACATACACAGACATGCACACACAAAGATATGAGATATGACTAACATTAACATGCACACAAAGATATGAGATATGACTAAACACATACACACATAAAGATATGAAACATGATTAACACGGACACACCAAGATATGAGATATGACTAACATGACATACACCAAAGATATGATCCATGGCCAGCACACACACACAATAGAATTGATATCATGTTCTGTGGATAACGAAATGTGGAGATGATCGCCTACGTCAAGCGCAAAGGTACATGATGATGATGATGATGATGATGATGATGATGATGATAACTAAAATGTCACTTTGAGATACAAATAAACGTTAAAATACTTTAAAATAAATAAAACAAATAAAAATGTTTGCCATCCTAGCCATGCTGCAATCTATCTATCTATTGTCCTTTCGAGCCGAAGACGGCACATAGGGCAGAACCACAATCTCAAAAACAGAAACCTTGCGTGCCAAAATGGCACATATTGCAGAGATCACTGCCCATGCTGCAAGACTACGTCTTAAATATAAACATAGAGGTAAAGGCATCAAGATGCGTAGAGATGCGAAGCTGCTGTAAAGCTGATGATAAAAGCAATACTAAAAAAAAGGAGGAAAAAAGTGGTATGGTGACAGCTTTACGTGGAAATGGACGAAATAAAAGTCAACGTTTCGGCCAAAAGATATTACGTTGACTTTTGTTTCGTCCATTTCCATGTAAATTTGTCACCATACCTCTTTTTTCCTCCTTTTTTTAGTATTGCTTGTAAATATAAACATACCTAATATTTGTCAAAACGGTTCCTTGAGTAGTTGAAGACTTTAAAATATTGCTCTCTGTGATGCAGCAACTCCAACATACACAATACGTTAGAAGAAAGAGTCGAGAATGTCCTGAAAGGTCACACACCCCACTACTCAAGCTGGTCTAGTGGTAACACATCAGTGTCATCACAACAAATTTCCAGTTTCCTATCCTGCTATAAGCGATGGGAAATGTATATTTCTCACCTGTGGTTTCATTCTGGCTTTACCGTCACTTATCTCTGGCTAGTGAGATCCCATGTCTAGTTTTCTTGGATAGCTGCAAAAAACTCGAGGTTCCATGTGCAATCGCGCACGTTAAAAAATTATTGACAGTTTACAGTCCAAAGAGTAGGCAAAATGGTCGCTTTCATTGTTTCTATATTTATTTCTTGTTTCCTTCCTTCCTTCCTCCCTTACTTACTTTATAGATATTCAAACAAAGTGAGCCGCGATAGCTCAGTGGTTAGTGAACTGGACTACAAAGGACAAAAGGTAGGGTTCGATCCCAACAGAGCGCTTCCAGGTTCACCCAGCCTTAAATGGGTACCGGATATTTTTCTGGGAAAGCAAAGCGGCACAGACGTAATACCGACCACATTACCTAAAAAATCATGTGCTGAAGGTCTGTAAAATTTATAGTCACTAACACCATATTCCCTATACGCCACTAGGCATGACGGGGGCTCTTTACTTTTTTAAAATTTACTTATAAAACAATTATATATATATATATATATATATATATATATATATATATATATATATATATATATATATATATATATATATATATATGGATGTAAGATTGTGGGAATTATAAAAATAATGAACATGATACAATCCATATTATAAAAAGTATTTTTCTTTTCTTCACCTGTACGCCACTTGGCGTGTCGGGGGCTCGTTACTTTTCTTATTTGTCAATATTCCAACAAATGGGGACCTCGCTTGCCTAGTTCGGAATAATACCCGACTGGGCTGCCGACGTTCGGACAACCCGTGTTCGGTTCCCGCTGGAAGCATTGTAAATTGTACTCGTGGTTGGAAAAAAATACCCTCGTGGTCGACCCAGCCGCTGGCAGAAAATTGATACCAGGGTAGTACTCTGGGAAGGTGAGGGACGCCGGCTCGCATCGTGAATTTCGATGCTTGAAGCGACACTATTCAGAAGTCTCCGAACACTTCTTGATAGGCGGCCGAGCACATATGGGTGAAAACTGGTGCTGAGATGCCGATTCAAGTCTCGTACTTCACCTTGACCTTTGCTCTTCCAACATCTAATAAGGGGGTCTTTTACTCCGTAATGAATTAATTGTCGCTGTCTGACAAATCTAGACATGCTGAAGATGGATGTGTCAGGGCGCATATATCAGATATCGCAGCTTTGTCGTTAACTAGCGACACAGCGCCACGTCCACTTAACATGTGAACGCTAACAAGTAGAAGAAAACTACTATTTCACTATTTGGGAGAGAGTGGCTTCTTGGATTAGACCATTCGCTAATAGTGTAAGCACTGGTGGGTTCGATACCCAGTGGGCTCAAAAACGTTCATTCTTTGGTAGGTTACACCGAAACAACTTAACCTAAGAACAACGTGGTGATCGCACACAGCAAGTGGTTCTTATTCCCAGCCCATCACTTAAGCTTCTCTCCTTCATCCCCTGCTCACCTTCCAGCAACAAATTCTTTTTCTTCTACCTTTCAGCTCCCTGTGGAGCCTAGGTCTTCAACAAACACTTTCAGCTCCCTGTGGAGCCTAGGTCTTCAACAAACACTTTCAGCTCCCTGTGGAGCATAGGTCTTCAATAAGCACTTTCAGCTCTCTGTGGAGCATAGGTATTCAACAAACACTTTCCAAGCCGTTCTGTTTCTTGCCATTCTTTTAAGATCATTCCATGTCTTCCCCATCATCTTCATCTCTGCTTCTGTCTGTCTTCTCCAAGAATTTCTTGGTCTTCCTCTTTGTCTTTTCCCCTGGGGATTCCAAAAAAGGGCCTGTTGTGTAATACTCTCAGTTGTCTTCCGCAGTGTGTGTCCTATCCAGCGCCATCGTCTTCGCTGTATCTCTTTATCCACTGGTATTTGACTGGTACATTTCCATAATTCTATGTTAGTGATTTTGTCCTGCCATTTCCATCCTTTTATTTTGCGTAAGCATCCATTAATGAGAGTCTGTATCTTCACGATTGTCAATTGTGTTGTTCTTTATGTTTTACAGTCATATAATAGGACTGACTTAACACTGGACTTGAAAATCCTTATTTTTGTATTTAACCTAATTTCTTTGAACTTCCATATGTTTCCCAGTGCAACAAAAGCTCCTCTTGCTTTTGATATCCTTATTTTGGAATCATTTTCTGTTCCTCCCTCTTTATCTATATTACTACCCAGATATATGTAAGATTGTACGTCTAGTAGAGGTATTTCTCAATTAGCAACAAATTAGTCACCATAATTTTGACAATGCTATAATATAATGTTTCTCAATACTGTGGGAACATATACCAGTCATGGTGTTTATTTTTAAGTGATGGAAAAGGAAAGGGGAAGGGGTAAGGTCTCAAACTTTATTTTGGTTTAGGACCTCATGATGTCCAAATCCGGTACTATGACGTCATTGTACATCGAACAATTTAAATACTATATTTTGTTGTTTTGTTTTGCATTGTATTATATGTGCTGTACAAACAACGTTCCATAAATGTAATAAATTAATTAATGTAATAATATTTATATATTTTTTATTATTACACTGCAAATTAAATTGAATACAAATATCAGCTTTCGAGAATCAAGTACACTTAAGATAACGATGTTTTACATCTGTGTTATCATCTTTCTTCTTATTGTTATCATTTACCCGTAAATCGTTTTCGCATTCTCGTGTATTTGATCTGTGATATATTTTTTTTATTCCTTATCTGTTGAATAGTTTATAATTTTCTTTTCCCTATCTTCATCACGTGTGAATAACCAATTCACTGAGCGCTACCAAGGTAACACTCAACACAGCGTACAGACAGAAAACCCCAATAAAACCAGCCAGCTAATCTCTGCCGCTGTCATAACCGGATTAATTCACGTTTTGTTTGTTCTCTCATTCATTATGACCAACTAAACAACTAGCAGTTCCCACAATGCATTACTAGATTTATGAGCATGCGTGTAGCTCGCTTCCGAGTGAGTAATGGCCGATTCACGTCAGCAAACGAGCCAAGCTACCACAATGATCAGAGACCTGCTCTGTATATTGACATTTCTTCATAGCCTAGGGGACTGAGAGACCTGGTAATAACTGCCTTTTGGCCCTAACTCCAACGGTTGGGACTTGTCATTGTTTTATTGCTACTTTAGGTCACTCAACCTACCTGTTATTTCTCTTCTTTAAATTTCGGCTACAAAGAAACCAGTGCTCATGTTCGTGAATTGATCTTCTGTGGTATCTAGGCGCCTGTTGCTTTATTGTTTCATTGGTGCTGTTGTATCATGTTTTAATGTTTAAGTGATTTTTGTTGTATGTATTTTATCTTTGTTATTTAATATTTTTACGAGATCTATTTTTCTTTCGTTCTTTCTTTCTTTCATTCATTTTTATTACTTTCTTTCGTTCGTTCTTTCTTTTTTTCTTTTTATTACATTCTTTCCTTCCTCATTTGCCTTCCGACCTCGAGGGGGTTATATGGTTCGCTGTTTCTTGATCTTCTATTGACTCTTCTGTTGTTATACCTCCAAGTATTTCTAGCATTCCGTTTATCCACCTTATTGTTGATCGGCCTCTTGGTCTGGTGTTCTCGTTTGTCGATAACTTGTTTTAAATTTATTCGTGTGTCTTATCACATGCATGAACAACTTTATCTGTTGTTGCTTTATGTATTCAATAGTTGGTTCCGTTCCCAATATTTTCCGTAAATCTTTATTTCTGACTATATCTCTCTTTCCTGCCATGCGTCTAACACACTTCATTTCTGTGACGGTGGTTTTTCTAAAAGTTCTTGAGATTAAGTTGAGTCTGACACTAGTAGCACAACGTCGGGATTAAGATATTCTTATAAATAGCTCGCTATATGATCGTTGTATAATAATATTTTGTGTACAATTCTCGCTACATGATCGTTGTATAATAATAGTTTGTGTACAATTCATTTTTTTATATTTTCGTTCGCCAGCTTTCACCTCCCGCGAAGTCCCTTTTGACTAGGAACTGAATTTTGCATGTTAATCCGTGCTTCCCTGATAGTCGTGTGCACAAGGTTCCCTCGCCGCACAAGAAGACAACTCCGTCTTCGGAGGTACTCATTAGTGTTTTATTCCGTCGATGAGTAATTGACGTTTCAAGCCGGGTTCGTTGCTGAGACCTGTGGTGCTTGCCGCAGAGAGAAATGACAAATATAAATCCCAAATGGTGCAGCCGGGATTTGAACTCATAACCTCTCTGTCTCGAAACCGCAGTTTTGCCTCGAGATCAACTACTTACCCTGTACAATTGATTGTTATATAACGTTTTATATCCCTGATTGTTGTTATGCTCGTCCCGTTAGCATTTTTGTTAATTAATCAATTTTCTGTGCATGATCGTTGTTATATAATCTCTGAGAGATTTTTCTTATATAATGATTTATATGTGTGATCATTGCTATACAATGTTTCAAACGTGCGTCTTATGTTTTATTTGCAAGACTGTTGTTATATGTTGTTTAATAACGTGATCCATGATACATAATGGCTCAGCCACGTTTATTGTATGCTTTATGTGAGAGATCGTTCTTATATAACGTTATGTGAGTGAGGCGGTTGCTATGTCATGAATTACAAGCGAGATTATTGCTATGTGATTATTTTGCGTGCGAGATAACGTTTATATAGTGTTTAGTTTAAGAGATTGTTGCAACACAATGTTATACGTGATTCATTCGCTCATTTTCCTCTCGGGCCGAAGAAGGCATAAAGGATGAAAGTCATAATTATCCACGATTGATGATTTGCCGCTAGATCTTGTAGTTCTTTGTTGTTTCTTAGTCCCGTGGTTGAGTCTTCCCTTGTAATTGTTCTCCATAGCGATTCAAATGGTCTGCCTTGTTTTATTTTAGCAAATGGTTTCAACAAGAATGCCTATCAGGGAAGTCTTTCTTCATCCATTCTCAGCACATGACCGATGTATTTCTGACGCTTTCTTCTTATAAAGCTCGACACGTCATACTTGTCATTGCAGAAGTCCAAAATACGTAAGGTCACCTTTCGTCTTTGTCCCTGGACATGCGGGAGTACGGGGAAATGAATGAGCAGACAGGTTGACCAGCGTCGCTGTCGTTGAGGACGGTCAACCAATGGATCGGGCGGACATCATCGGACTTCGACAAACACAGATCCACGCCACTTCTTCTGATGATGGAGATAAACTTAGTGGGCGTGTAAGAAGACTTATCAACCAACACAGAGCTGGAGCCGTCAGTCGCTGGACGGGACTTGCTGAGGAGAGCATCTCAGCACCTATGGACATGTTCGGAGTGCAATGATGATGGAGATAAACTTAGTGGCCGTGTAAGAAGACTTATCAATTAACATAGAACTGGAACCGTCAGTCGCTGGACGGGACTTGCTGAGGAGGGCATCTCAGCACCTATGGACATGTTCGGAGTGCAATGATGATGACCTGCAAATAACTCAATAACGTAATACTTGTTTTGATTTGTGATTGATGCTACATAATTTGTAGAGACGGTAGCTGTAGATATTTATAGGTTTCGGGACAATGGTTATATTATATTTTATGTGTAAGATTATGACAAAATAACACTCTATGTTGAGGATGTTGGTAATGCATTACATTGGCTGGATTCATGCTATGCAATTTCAATCTACGATAGCATCACTTAATGAAGGTGATTCTTCTGGCATGTCCATTCAGCACACCACCATCCCAGTCTGTAGTCCTTGAAGCTATTCATTGACTTGACATAATTAATATTAATAGTACACACACACACACCAGGACATAATGAAAAACTAAATCACAATCAAGTCATCCGATTGTCAGTCGACAATCTTGATTCAGTCAAACAATCAAATCACTGGTAGCAACACTGCTGGTAATTACAGTTGAAATCAAACCAGGTTCATAAATCAAAGGAGATCAATAAATGAGATGGACAATTAAGTTAATAGAAGATACCAATAGTGGACTTAATAATAAAGACCAAGAATATAATTAAGACGAGAAAACAATAATTGATTCAACAAAATATTACAATGTATATTAACAAGAGTAATCAGCATAAATGTTTAGCAAGAGATTGACAGAAACATTCAGAAGAGTTCGTTCGTTTGTTTGCGTTCACTCGATGACTAAAGGATCACACCTCTTCGTCATCCGCCCTTAAATGGATGTGTCAGCGTTGTGTTGCGGTTTGTTGTAAAATTTGGGTATTTGCCCCTTTTGGCCCAACACATCCGACTTCAGCACGACATTTTTGAGTACCGGGTTGTCTTCCCTCCCAGATCCCTACCATTTGCCAGAATAGACAGGTTAGTCTGTTTTTGGAGGCACCACGGAAAGGTGGAGCAGGGTCTGTTTGGTTCCGGTTCCAAAATCCTGCCGCAAGCCATCAGCTATGGTTCGCTGATAACTTTCAGCTCTCCTGCTGTGAGGCGTCTTTGACCATTAACAGGTGTAACAGGATTGGTGTTAACCAAATATAATTTAAACAGAGTTAACAGCATAAATGAACACTCATCATCATCATCATCAAGTGCCATCTCCGCAACGAAGGTTGACTACCATGGAGCGCCATTCTGTTCCGTCTCTTGCGTTAAAAATCGCATTTGTCTTGTTTGAATTGTGTTTAGTAGTTCTCTTTTCATTTTTAGTTGTTTTAAGATTTCATTGTTTGTTTTCTTTTCCTTCCATCCATATCTATCTATTCTTCTATGTATCCACATTTAAAAGGCTTCAATTCTCTGTTCTGTTTTCTTGTCTAATGTCCATGTTTCTGCACCCTATATGAATGTTGAGAAGACATAACATTTTGCTATTCTTAGTTTTAGCCCTGGTGTTATTTGTTTTGATGTTAGTGTGTTCTTCATGACATTAAAATTACTTTTTGCCATTCCTATTCTTTTGTTTATTTCAGCGAACATGCCTCTTAAATTAACACTAGAGCTAGTAAAAAAAAAAGTAAAGTACCCCTGTCACGCCAAGTGGCGTATAGGAAATATGGTGTTAGTGACCATAAATGTTACAGACCTTCGGCACATGATTTTTGGGGTAATGTGGTCGGTATTACGCCCGTGCCGCTAGAAAAAAATCCGGTACCCATTAAAGGCTGGGTGAACACGGAAGCCGTCGGTTGGGATCGAACCCTACCCCTTGTCCTTTGTAGTCCAGTTCACTAACCACTGAACTATCGCGGCTCCCAACACTAGAGCTAACTAGATATATTAACAGTAGAATTTATGAGATATATTAAGACTCGTATTTTGGCAATGTGATGAGAAGAAACAACAAGAGAATCTCAAAGCAAGCCTTCAGATGGGATCCAGAAGATGCAAGAAAAAAAGTGACCAACCGAGATAAACCTATCAGGCATGGGCTTCCTCGCCGAGATTGAACAACTCACCCAGAAAAGGGTCGTCTAGCGAGATACAATGCGGATCATGTGCAAGGTCTGAATGTAACAAAGATCGTCGGACACAAAGAGTCTAGAAATTATGTCCTTGCCACCCATATCCTCGCTCTCATTCCCTTTTTTTCTCGTTGTCTTCGTCCCTTATGGGACACCTTTCATTTTTCCCGTTTGGTTCCTTTCGATCTAATTAAACCTTACCTGAATAAGTCTATCTTTTAATCAGACTGTAAGTAAATCCTGGTTACCGTCTTTTCCGCCATGTTTTTGATCTGCGTAGTATTTTCTGGCTTGGATTTATATGTTTAATTTGTATAGTTTACTATATCCGAAGAAAGCTTTTGCCAAAATGTTGTAGTTTGTATTGTCCTTCTATTAGTTTAGCTGCTCCTTGCCATTTTAAGTTTATTTTATATATTATTTTGGGAGCCGCGATAGCTCAGTGGTTAGTGAACTGGACTACAAAGGACAAGAGGTAGTGTTCGATCCCAACCGACGGCTCCGGTTCACCCGGCTTTTAATGGATACCGGATTTTTTTCCCGGGAAAGTAAAGCGGCACGGGCGTAATACCGACCACATTACCCAAAAAAATCATGTGCCGAAAGTCTATAAAATGTATGATCACTAACACTATATTCCCTATACGACACTTGGCGTGACGCGGGCACTTTACTTTTTACTACTTTTATATATTACTTATTTAATGCCCCAAAAATCATGGACGCGTACGATACTATGTACCAGATGAGATATATCCATCGACTAAACCAAACTATAGAAGCAAGTGGTGGGGTGTAACGTACACACCTACAGGGTATGGTGACAGCTTACGAAAAAGGAACACAACAAAATACTGACGTTTCGGCCAACATGCAGCCTTCTTCAGAGAATGAGAATAACACATTAAAGTAAAACTAAAGAAAGCTGAACTATCAATCAACACTAAACTACCCCCCTCCCCCCCCCCCCCCCCAAAAAAAAAAATATTAAAAAAGCTAATACTATTAATACCATGGCACGAATACTTTGGAAGATATCAATAAAAACCAGAAACGATGACAGCAAAAACGTGGCTGTTGTGGTAAACAATAGTTATTAACTTGTCAACCGCGTCTGCTCATCGGAGGATTGTTTAGACTGTCACCGGAACTGCTGCGTCGACTGATTTCCGCCGGAAACAAAGACAGCAACAACGTAGAGCCGGGTCGTTACATCTACTTTGTTAAAGATGAACCACTCACCGAATATTAGGGAATATGTCTCCTTGTTAGTTTGATTGTGTGTTTCTTTGTTTATTAATTTTTTAAAATTTATCTGTTTGTTTGTTATTTGTTTATTATTATTTATTCGGTTGTTTCAGCATTTTCTTGTGTGTTTGTTTAAATATTTATTTATTTCATTGTTGTTTTTTTACTTTGTCTTTTATTTTACTTTCTATTGTTTGTTAACTTTTAATGGTTTGTTTATTTCTGTTTCTGTTGTTTTTTTGTTAGTTATTTGTTCGCTTCAAATTTATTTTGTTACTTGATTCTTTGTTTGTGTATTATAACCTCTTTGAAATAATGTGCTTATTTACTTGTTTGTTTCTTTAAAAGTGTTATTGTTTATTTTCATTGAAATAGTTTATTTATTTGCTTGTCTATTTAATCATTTATGCAACTGATTGTTATCATTCCTTGGTTTGCTGAACCAGTCATTGGTGATTGCTGTTTTAATTCACATTTCCTGTAAATCGGCTGCGTTTGATTGTAGTAATATAATTGAATCTTGCTGCGTTATTTCCGACAATTGGACTGGTTTATCCGACTTCAGCACAATCCGATTTTAAAGCATTGGGTTTGCCTTTTATCTTTTCATCTTTGTATTTATACTGGGTAGACCAGACTTAACCTCTTTCCAATGTTTTCTCACAAAGAAGTGTAAGGTCTTGATCAGTTATAACTCACTGATTCTGACTCTAACGGTCACGTATCTTAACATCTTATTTTTCTTAAACACCACACTCAGTAGTAACAGCTTTATTCATCTATTTCTCTTTACCTTTTCCTACATAAAGGAATAAATTTACAAAGACACAACAGTAGGCCTCCGTGGCTCAGAGGCAGGAAACTTGGTTTTACAACTCCGAGGTTCCGAGGATCGAGTCCCCCTCGATTTTTAAAGAAATCACAACTCGTGGGATTACCGTTCTCAGGACTGCACCTACCGTCAGAAGGTAATGGCAAACGATTGACGTATAACGCCTAGACAATTACACAGCCAAAAAAATTGCTGGGGTAATAGCAACGTTCTGTGAAGGATATGCTACTTACTTTAGACAGATAACTCTTCTGAACATCTGTATGGAACCGGTACCATCTTTGGTACTTTCGCTAAGTTTTTCTTCTTCTTCTACCTTTCAACTCCTTGTGGAGCATAGGTCTTCAACAAACACTTTTCAAGTCATTCTGTTTTTGCCATTCTTTTAAGCTCATCCCATGTTTCCCCCATCATCTTCATCTCTGCTTCTGTTTGTCTGCTCCAAGAATTTCTTGGTCTTCCTCTTTGTCTTTTCCCCTGGGGATTCCAAAAAAGGGCCTGTTGTGTAATACTTTCAGTTGGCTTCCACAGTGTGTATCCTATCCAGCGACATCGTCTTCACTGTATCTCTTTATCCACTGGTATTTGACTGGTACATTTCCATAATTCTATGTTAGTGATTTTGTCCTGCCATTTCCATCCTTTTATTCTGCGTAAGCCTCCATTAATGAAAGTCTGTATCATCATGATTGTCAATTTTGTTGTTCTCCATGTTTCACAGCCATATAATAGGACTGACTTAACATTGGAGTTGAAAATGCTTTCACTAAGTCGTTTACCGTCTTTTTTAGCGTCAGCTGTACCATTCTCTTAGCTTTTGAAATGTAGAATTTAAGTCCTTTTTAAAAAGTGTGTTGCTATAACTTATCAAAATGTAAAAGCTGCGTAGATTCTAAAGGTATTTAGGCTTGTCGCTGGAACCGGATGTTTTCATGTTGGTCTCTGACCTAGTTTCTGCACACGGCCGCCATGTCGTCGCCATTACGCTTTGTAGGCTCACTCACAAAATGAGCAGCCCTAGTTACATTCGCATTGGCTGTACGGTGAGCACAACAAACAAAAAACTGAAAAACAATGAGCCTCCCAACAACGAACCACACACGGTCGAAGTGGGGTAACAATCCCAACATATACGCACTTTGATTTCAGTGAAAGAATGAAGTCTAGTTGTGAAAGCAAATACAAGGCACAACCTCACGTTCCTGTTACCGGTTCAGTGAAGGTGAAGGCTAGGTTATTGTGGTCTTCCTAGTGTACTCTGACCTTCTGGCACGCTGTCAAACATTCCTTCTCTTACTTGCTGGTTCTACTGTCCAAGGAATGAACAATCTTATATCGCCAAACGGATTCTGTTTGACGTCACGGTTAAGTGTGAGTGGATGGAGCTAATTCTTTTTTGCCCTTTATATTATGACGTCACCTTTACGTGTGAATGGATCGACCTAAACCTTTTTTGTATTCTGACGTCATGCCTGGCGATTTGACAAAATGTATGCGTACAACGTTCTGGCGCTCGAGTGCGTATCATGACGGCGATATTGGTTAGTAAAGTTATAAAACTTGTTGTGTAACAGATTTCATGTCTCATGAAAGTTAACTATTATTAACCCTTTCAGCTCTGACGTTTTTGTTGTTGTTGTTGTTGTTGTTGTTGTTGTTGTTGTTGTTGTTGTTGTTGTTGTTGTTGTTGTTGTTGTTGTTGTTGTTGAGATTTTAAAAATATTTTTTTTTGGTAATTCTATCACGGTAGAGACCACTAACAACTATTTTTAAAAAAACATGCATCATCGGTATATATGAATTAAGGCTCAGAAGTCCCAAAAGGCTTTCATTATCTTATGAATCTTAAATAAGTACATAGGGACGATACACGAGCCAGCTGGACGATTGGAAAGCGAAAGTAAACGACCTCTTTGTCGGTGATCACGCTGCCAAAGCCACCTGGTGGGCGATTCCCAGCAGTTGTAGTTGTAGTTAGTCGAAGGCCCCGGTATCACTGTAAACGAATTAAAATCCATAATTATTCAACCGCCCGTGCCAGTGGAATCATTCGAATTAACATCTCATCGCATTGAAGGATCTTAACAAAAGAAGGCAGCTGTAGCCCCTTTTCCCCCATCATTGCAGCTATGTGTAGGAAGAGATGGCAGAACGTGACATATGTTGGGATATTTGACAGAATTTAGTAAGTGAAGGGAGAGATAGAACATGGCATGTGTAGGGATATCTGATATAATTTGGTAAGTGAGTAAGAGAGATGATAGAACGTGGCATGTTTAGGGATATCTGACAGCATTTGGTAAGTGTAGGAAGAGATGACAGAACGTGGCATATGTAGGGATATCAGACAGAATTTGGTAAGGGAAGGGAGAGATAGAACATGGCATGTGTAGGGATATCTGATATAATTTGGTAAGTGTAGGGAGAGATGATAGAACTTGGCATGTTTAGGGATATCTGACAGCATTTGGTAAGTGTAGGAAGAGATGACAAAACGTGGCATATGTAGGGATATCAGACAGAATTTGGTAAGTGAAGGGAGATATGATAGAACGTGGCATGTGCAGGGAGATATGACAGAATTTGGTAAGTTTAGAGAGATATGATAGAACGTGGCATGAGCAGGGATTTTGACAGAATTTGGTAAGTGTAGGGAGAAATGACAGAACGTGGCATGTGTAGGTGTATCTTACAGAATTTGGTAAGTGTAGGGAGATATGACAGAACGTGGCATGTGTAGGGAGATATGACAGAACACGGCACGTGTAGAAAGATATGACAGAACGCGGCAAGTGTAGAATGATATGACAGAACACGGCAAGTGTAGAGAGATATGACAGAACACGGAAAGTGTAGGGAGATATGACAGAACACGGCAAGTGTAGGGAGATATGACAGAACACGGCAAGTGTAGGGAGTTATGACAGAACACGGCAAGTGTAGGGAGATATGACAGAACACGGCAAGTGTAGGGAGATATGACAGAACACGGCAAGTGTAGGGAGATATGACAGAACACGGCAAGTGTAGGGAGATATGACAGAACACGGCAAGTGTAGAAAGATATGACAGAACACGACAAGTGAAGAAAGATATGACAGAACACGACAATTATAGGGAGATATGACAGAACACAGGGAGCCGCGATAGCTCAGTGGTTAGTGAACTGGACTACCACGGACAAGGTGTAGGGTTCGATCCCAACCGACGGCTTCCTGGTTCACCCAGCCTTAAATGGGTACCGGATATTTTTCTGGGAAAGTAAAGCAGCACGGGCGTAATACTGACCACATTACCCCAAAAATCATGTGCTGAAGGTCTGTAAAATATAGGGTCACTAACACCATATTTCCCTATACGCCACTTGGCGTGACAAGGGTACTTTATTTTACTTATGACAAAACACGGCAATTGTAGGAAGATTTGACAGAACACGACAAATGTAGGGAGATTTGACAGAACACGGCAAGTGTAGAGAGTTATGACAGAACACGGCAAGTGTAGGGAGATTTGACAGAACACGGCAAATGTAGGGAGATTTGACAGAACACGGCAAGTGTAGGGAGATATGACAGAACACGGCAAGTGTAGAGAGATATGACAGAACACGGCAAGTGTAGAGAGATATGACAGAACACGGCAAGTGTAGAGAGATATGACAGAACACGGCAAGTGTAGAGAGATATGACAGAACACGGCAAATGTAGGGAGATATGACAGAACGTAGCATGTCTAACAAAGAACGTCAGTAAGAATAATATGACGTGGTGTGACTATATAATCGAACCCATGAATGCTCGATCTAGATGTATATATAAATAGTATGCAACATACAACATCATCATTGATATTAGTGAGCCTAGTGTATATTCGGGCACATCATGAGAAGAGGAAAGTTGGAATACTTGGTTACAACTGGCAAAATAAAAGGAAAGAGAGATCGCGGACGACAAAGGGAGAAAATACTGGATAGCTTGGTGTCATGGCATGGAAAACAGTCAACAACAGAACTGATACGATGCACTGTGGATAGAAGATTGTGGAGGGACATGATCGCCTACGCCAACCGGCAGGGTACATGATGATGATGAGTGTATATTAGTCTAATAAAAGTAATATTAGAAGAGAAAATACAAGGTAAAAGAGGCAGAGGCAGAGGCAGACCAAGACTAACATGGGCGAGTAACATCAAAAGATGGACAAGTCAGCCTATGGCAATCTCCACCATTATAGCAAGAGACAGAGTGGAATGGCGCTCCATGGTAGCCAACCTTCGATGCGAAGAGGGCACTCAATGATGATGAGTGTATATTCCTGCTATCATTTTTGTGGCGCTTAGTTTTTCTAAGGCAGTTCAGTGATGATTACAGCTTTGCTCTGGCAACTCCTGCGGCGCAGTTGGCACCAAACTGTTTTTGTCCTGCTAGACCCTTGGATCGCTCGTGGAGTGAAGAAACATGTTGCATGGGCAACAACTGGTCTCTTTCTTTTGCTGCCCAAGCTCGCACCCTATTAAATACGCGATTTCAGTGCCGTATTCTCTCTGTTGTCTGTCTCTTGCTTTGTATGTATGTCTGTCTCTCTCTGTCTGTCTGTTGTCCGTCAATCCGTCTATTTATATATTTATCTATCTAATGTCTGCATTTTTCATTGAAGTATTGTCCATATCTACAATGTCGGTTTTTTGTTGTTGTTGTAAAAGTGTTCTTATTTTGTAATTCTTGCAGAGGCCCATATATTTTTGACTGTAGCCTTTTCTCTATGAGCCAATAATGAATCTCCTTCAGTGTGCTATACTCAACACAGTTTTGAAATACGTGCTCATTACTATAGGGTGCCTGTCCACATGTACATGTGGCTGGGGTGCCAATTTTGAATTGTATAAAGGTAAAGTACGAGTCTTGAATCGGCGTCATAGCACGCGAATTTTCACCTATATGTGCTCGGTCGCCTTTCTAGAAGTGTTCGCGGACTCCTCGATAGTGTCGCTTCAAGCATAGCAACTCACGAGGCTAGGCGGCATTTTTCACCTTCCCTGAGTACTACCGTGGTTACCCATTTCTGAAAGCGGCAGGGTCGACCGCGTGGGTATTTTTTTTTTCCAACCACGAGTACAACACGGGAGCCGTGATAGCTCAGTGGTTAGTGAACTGGACTACAAAGGACAAGAGGTAGGGTTCGATCCCAACCGACGGCACCGGTTCACCCAGCCTTTAATGGGTACGGGAATTTTTTTCTGGGAAAGTAAAGAGGCATGTGTGTAATACCGACCACATTACCCCAAAAATCATGTGCTGAAGGTCTGTAAAATGTATGGTCAATTAACATCATATTCCCTATACGCCACTTGGCGTGACCGGGTACTTTACGTTTTTTTTTTTTTTTATTTTACGAGTACAGCTCACACTGCTTCCAGTGGTAATCGAACACGGGTTGTCCGAATGTCGGCAGCCCAGCCGGGTGGTTTTCCTAATTAGGTCCCCTTAAATTGTATATACATAAGACTAAGCAGTCGATAAGACTGTTCTGAGCCGTATATTTATGACGCATTCACTTCTAATGATATTATGCTAGGCGTCTTGATTTAGAATGAAATCACCTATCGACATCCTCTTACGGTATTTCAGAAAAATTCTTACTTTTAAGATTAATGCATACATGTTCTGCCTGAATTAATTCTACTAGTAAAGTAAAATGTAAAGAGCCCCGTCGCGCCAAGTGGCATATAAGGAATATGGTGTTAGTGACCATACATTTTACAGACCTTTACGCATGATTTTTTGGGGTAATGTGGTCGGTATTACGCCAGTGCCGCTTTACTTTCCCAGAAAAAAAAACCAATTTAGTGCTGGGTGAACCTGGAAGCCGTCGGTTGAGATGTAACCCTAACTCTTATTCTTTGTAGTCCAGTTCACTAACCACTGAGCTACCGCGGCTCCTAAATTCTACTAGGCTGTAACATATTGTAAACCCGATTCACTAATTTTTTGTTCGTGCACAGTTAAAGAACTCTGAATTGAACTGTCTTCCTCAGCAATTACAACAAAACAAAAAAGACAAGCGAAAATAGGTAAGCTTAGTTCCAACGGAGAATTCACTTTCCTGGATGAAGAGCTGTTTCAAAATTACTGTTACAGACAGGGGCAGATAAATTGGCATCAATAATTAAAGGGCTAGGAAAGGGGGACTACCGAGAATGTGGAGCGAAGTGTTTCATGATGGATTAGGTATGAAGTTGTCGCCAACCAATCAGAAGCAGGGTCAGAAAGCGGAAAAGACAGAGTGGAAAGAGAGTGGTGGTACACTTGAGGGAGATAATTACAATATGGGAAGAGGCGTGGACAGACAGATATGGATAGAGACTGGAGTTAAAGGTTGGAGAATGCATGAAACTGTGCCTCCTGTGTTTTCTTAATGCGTCCATCCCTCTAAAAAAAATAAGTGAATATAGTTTTAAGTAATGAGATATGTGGAAACCACACGGATAAAGAAAGCGAGGAGGACCAAAAAAGACCCTGCGTTGAAGCATCAACAATAGAGAGCGCAGCTATGGATCTCAGAAACAAGCAAGAACTAAAACATGTCATGGCTGACCGTCAGACATGGACAACTAGGGCTTTCTGCCCTGTGCACTATATTTGGCCCAAAATGATGAAGTAAAAAAAAACAGTAAAGTACTCACGTCACGCCAAGTGGCGTATATGGAAATGTGGTGTTAGTGACCCTATATTTTACAGACCTTCAGCACATGATTTTGGGGGAAATGTGGTCGGTATTACGCCCATGCCGCTTTACTTTCCCAGAAAAAAAATCCGGTACCCATTTAAGGCTGGGTGAACCGGAAGCCGTCGGTTGGGATCGAACCCTACCCCTTGTCCTTTGTAGTCCAGTTCACTAACCACTGAGCTATCGCGGCTCCCAAAACTATGATCAATTAATCAAAAATGAGGTATCAAAGTTGTACGAAACATTTTGTTAAGCAAAATTGCAGGGTGAGGGGCCTTTTATATGCGGCTATCAAAGGACAATTCTCGTCTCAATAGACTGACTGACAAGGTGTGACCGTTGTACCCCTCTCCTTTCCCCCTTAGTTGGGGAACCTGTTGATATAGAAGACATAGCTAGTGTTCTCTAGGGTGGGTAATTTCTCAATTAACCAGCAGAACCCACGAAATAAAAGACCACTCAACAGTCGTACCAAAGTCCTTAGTTGAAGAGTTAGCTGCTCTTACCTGCCATGTGATATTAATGACTCAATATTCACATCACATTCTCTCCACATCACGTGATCAATGTTCCACTTAATGTAAAACAGCAGAAGAAAAGAAATCACATTACCACGCATCAAATATGACGTACAGGACATACTGTGCTAGTGTCTAAATTTATGTGACCATAGCCATATTTTTTGTTATATAAGCGTTTGTTTTTCCCTCATGAAGGAACATTCTCCAGAATTCATTTAAAGCTGATGAACATATAAGCCGATCGGTCGAGGTAATAAAATTGATTTCTCTTTTCTCCAACGGGTCTTCGACTGAAGAAGTGTCATAGAAAAGCAAAATGTGGGAAAGCAGTCATAATAGATACATAATTGCACGATACAGAAGAAGTAAAAAGTCCTTAAGATACATTGGAATATGAAAAACAGCAACGAAGACATGTTAATTAAAAGATTTGCACATTTAATAGATCTGATTTATAAACACTATTCTACAGAGGAAATTAAAATACTAGGGCCACGTCAAGGTACACAGAGCTGGGGAACTATAATGGAAGACATGGTCCCTGGGCGACACATTAGGGCAGACCAAGAATTAGGTGGGTTTAGGACATCACGAAGAGCTTGAACGTGACAACAGAAGAAGTAGGAGATCTGGCTGGAGACAGAGATTGTCTCAGACCGTGTGCAACGTTCTGCAAAGTACATGCGACTTGATGACTAAGTAAATGTCCCCTCCACGTCTTTCTAAGTGTACGGGGAACATGGTGTTGATGACCATATTTTTTTAATGATCACTGCACATTTTTGGGTGATGTGGTCGATATCACGCCAGACCGCCTTTACTAACGAGAAAAATCTGATGATGAAAGTAATTCAATGGATCATAAGGCGCAAAACACAGTGCAACATAAGTAAAAAAAAAAAAAAAAAAAAAAAAAGTAAAGTACCCCCGTCACGCCATGTGGCGTACGTATGGGGAAATATGGTGTTAGTGACCCTATATTTTACAGACCTTCAGCACATTATTTTTGGGGTAATGTGGTCGGTATTACGCCCGTGCTGCTTTACTTTCCCAGAAAAAAATCCGGTACCCATTTAAGGCTAGGTGAACCAGGAAGCCGTCGGTTGGGATCGAACCCTACCCCTTGTCCTTTGTAGTCCAGTCACTAACCACTGAGCTATCGCGGCTCCCATAGTTCGGTAATAATCTGAAGAAAAAAGAAGTAGAAGTAGAAGGAGAAGTAGAAGAAGAAGAAAGAGTAAAGACGTGCTAAATTGTATGCTACTCTTGAGGAAAACATAAGATGAAAGAGGTCCGGTTAATCGATATTAATAACCGAGAATTAGCCGAGTGTGCGAGTGATGTGTGTTCATATGAATATGCAGGCATGATCACTAGTGATGATAATCATCCATGCATGGCAAAAAGTCAAGGACGAATACCGGAAACCTGAGGAGAAAAATCTGCAGTGGATCCAGCTGGTTAGCTTGATTGCGATTGTGGTAACCTCTTGTTGCGAAGCCAGGAGTTGAATAGTGGTATAGAAAATAGAATAGTGACGTCAATACGGGGGAGGGGGAGACGGGAGTTTGGGTGGGGGTGGGATAGGAGATGTGGAGAATGGATGCCTCTCTGTTGTGGATCATGAAAGAGTTAAGGGAAAGGACTAAAGTGGGGAGTCAAATAATAATAAATGAATATTATTATAGAGGGAAACTTCAGAGGCGATTAATCATCGTGTCATTTCAGAGGGAGAAGTATGTTTACAGGACTCGGATAAAAATGACAAATAATCAACAGCAGAAGAAAAAAACGAAGAACAATATATGGTCCGAAGCAAGATCGAACCTGTACTCCTTGGCACAGCGCCTTGCCACGAGAAGCCAAACGCTCGAGAACACAGCCAAAGTTAGCTGATTTGATAAATATTATCTAACTTCCATCAAGACCTCAGCTCTTTGTAGTCTGAGCAATTTATTTCTGAGAAACACAATTACCAAACTAACGCTTTATTTCTACCCGGGCTTGTACAAAGTTGTCCATTTTTGTCATGGAATTTCACCATGGTTATTATGCTTCGCGCTGCTGTTTTTTCTTTATTTCTACGAATTTCCTCAGCCAACATTATTCACACTCTAGACGCTACCACTGAAACAAAACTATCATCACAATTGGAGACAAATAATAGTAAATAAATATTATTAAATAGGGAAACTTCCGAGGCGATAATAGGAAATAATAGAAGGACAAGGTATGTGTTAGCACTCGGAAAAAATGACAAATAAACAACAACAGAAAAAAAAACAAAGAACAATATATGGTCCGAAGCAGGATCTAACCCGTACTTCGACTTATCGTGGCAAGGCGCAGTGCCATGGAGTACGGGTTTGATCCTGCTTCGGACCATAAATATTGTTCTTTGTTTTTTTTCTGTTGTTTATTTGTCATTTTTTTCCGAGTGCTATCACATACCTTTTCCTTCTATTATGTCCTATCATCACAATTACAAATCCACGAGAGCAGACTTTCGAAAATTAAAATTAGTTTTGTCCTCACATTGTGAGATTCTTCTCTGAATGATGTCTCTACCACAGAAATGCAGACATCTTTAAAGCAACTAAAAAGGAACGGGAATTCCCAGATTAAAAAATCCAGAGAACAAAAATTGCTGACGTACAACACAGATCAATGAAATTAGAACAATGGAAGCGCAGCTCTTGTATTATGTTTTGTTCTTGCTTGAGGTCAGGAACGTTAATAAGGTCGATTACAAGCGACGATAGCTTCTTGGAGTTCTGATTGTCTTCTCTTGAGTGTTTTGCTTGTTTACGAGTTCAGAAAAATTAAAGGTCAAATCCAGAAAAGAAAAAAATGAAGGAGTTGGAAAAAATGATAGAAGATCTTGCAACTTCTTGGAAGCTTGGTTCCATAAATGTATTAAACATGTCTTAGACTTATATTGCTTCTCCTTCCTCATCTTATTCTTATTCTTATTCTTATTCTTATTCTTATTCTTATTCTTATCCTTATTCTTATTCTTATTCTTCTTCGTCTTCTTTTTCGTCATTTCTTCTTCATCTTCTACTTTTCTGCTTCATTTTGTCTTCTTCTACTTCTTACTTCCTTTTTTCGTTTTCTTTTTTCTTCCTTTTTCTTTTTCTTCTTCCTTTTCTTTTTTCTTCATCTTCCGTTCTTTTCTTCCTCTTCTTTTCATCATCCTCATCATCTTCTTCTTCTTTTCATCATCTTCTTCTCCTTCTTCTTTCCATCATCTTTTACTTCTGTTCTTTTATTTACCTTTAAACTTTACATGGAGCACAGGTCTCAAGCACCCCAAGGCCGTCCCGTCTGAAGCCAATCTCTTAAGATCGCTCCATGTCTTCCCAATTTTTTTCATCTCTTCTTCCACCTATCCTCTCCGTGCATTTTGGACCTTCATCATTATCTCATTCACCGGGGATTCCAAAACTTGCCCTGCCGTGTAATTCTTTGATTTAGCTCCGATAGAACGTGCCCTATCTCGCGCATTAGTCTTTGTCGCGTTTCTTTATCCACTAGTATATTCCTGTATATTCCTATAGTCCTGGTATATTCCCTTATTTCTACACTGGTAATTTTTATCCTGTCATTTTCATCCTTTTTTTTCTGAACAAAATCGTCTTTATTGATTTATCTTGTGATATTATTACTCTATAAGCAAGTACTGTATCATACATTCTCTATCAGTGTAAAATGTTTTTAAAGATAGTATCATCATCATCATGTGCCATACCGGTTGGCGTAGGCGATCATGTCCCTCCACAATCTTCTATCTACAGTGCATCGTATCAGTTCTGCTGTTGACTGTTCTCCATGCCATGACACCAAGCTATCCAGTATTGTCTCTCTTTGTCGTCCGCGATCTCTCTTTCCTTTTATTTTTCCAGTTGTAACCAGGTATTCCAACTTTCCTCTTCTCATGATGTACCCGGAAAATGTTGATTGTTTCTTTCTGATGTTTTTTAAGAGCTCCCTTTTTGTGTTGGCCTCTTTGAGAACTTCCTCATTGGTCTTTTTAGCTGTCCAGGGAACTTTCAACATTCCTCTGAGAAATCCCATCTCTGTGGCCTCTAATCGTATTTTCATTTGTTTGTCTACTGTCCATGATTCGCTTCCATAGGTCAGAATTGGTTCTATATAGCACCGATGAACTCTCTTTCTCATTTTTATTGACATAGATTTGTTGCATAAGATATTTTTCATTTTCTGAAATGCTATTTTGGCCTGAGCTATTCTGCTTTTTATTTTTGTGGTGCATCTCCCATCTGATGTTATTATTGTGCCCAAGTATTTGAAACGTTGCACTTGTTTGAGATTTGTCTCGTTTATTTGTCTGCTGCATGATGGTAATGATTGTTTCTTCGATATAACCATAATAATAAAAATAGTATAACTATTATATATAATATAATATAGAACCAATTCTGGCCTAAGGAAGCGAATCATGAACAGTAGACAAACAAATTAAAAGACGGCTATAGGCTACAAAGATGGGATTTCTCAGAAGAATTCTGAAAGTTCAATGACCAGCTAAAAATACCAATGAGGAAATTCTCCAATAGGCCAACACAAAAAGGGAACTCCTAAAAAACATCAGAAAGAAACAATCAACATTTTTCGGGCACATCATGAGAAGAGGAAAGCTGAAATACTTGATTACAACTGTCAACATAAAAGGAAAGAGAGATCGCGGACAACAAAAGAGATAAAATACTGGATAGCTTGGTGTCATGGCATGGAAAACAATCAACAATAGAACGGATATGATGCATTGTAGATAGAAGATTGTGGAGGGACATGATCGCCTACGCCACCCGAAATGGCACATGATGATGATAACTATTATACCTGCTATTAAATAAACTCAAATATAATAAATAAGTAATCACTGAGAGCCAAGAAGAATAAATATATTTTTGTCAGAATTTCTACTGTCTGAAGTTGACAAAATTGATGAAAAAAATAGGCATTTGATGTAACAGCCAAAACAAATATTGGAACCAAAACAAATATTAGAACCAAACCAAATATTGGAACCAAACCAAATATTGGAACCAAGTCAAATATTGGAATCAAACAAATATTGGAAACAAACCAAATATTGGAAACGAACCAAATATTGGAAACAAACCAAATATTGGAACCAAATTAAATATTGGATCCAAACCAAATATTGGAAACAAAACCAAATATTGGAACCAAACCAAATATTGGAACCAAACCAAATATTGGGACAAATGGCCTCTATATTTCAGAACGATACCCGTACCTATCACTACAAGGAAATATCCTATAGAGAGTATATTTATTCCTACCTAGTGCTAGAACAGAGAATTGAAGCCTTTGAGATGTGGATATATAGAAGAATAGGTAGAATCGAATGGAAGGAAAAGAAGACAAACGACGAAGTCTTAAAACAACTAAAAATGAAAAGAGAACTACTAAACACAATTTAAAGAAGACAAATGAGATTTTTGGGCCATGTTAAAAGACACAACAGCCTACTAAAAGTAATCTTGGAAGGGAAAATACAAGATAAAAGAGGCAGAGGCAGACCAAGACTAACATGGACGAGTAACATCAAAAGAAGGAGGGACCATCAAAGCAAGAGACAGAGCAGAATGGCGCTCCATGGTAGCCAATCTTCGTTGCGGAGATGGCACTCGATGATGATGATGATGATGATTTGCCAGAAGTGCTAAAAAATGAACAACTCACCAATAATCACAGCAGCAGGCAAGTCATCATAGAATTGAGATAAGATGTTTAACAAATAATCACAGCAGGATGCAAGTCATCATAGAGTTGAAATAAGATGTTCGACAAATAATCACAGCAGGATGAAAGTCATCTTAGAGTTGAGATAAGATGTTTGACAAATAATCACAATAGGATGCAAGTCATCATTGAGTTGAGATAAGATGTTTGACAAATAATCACAGCAAGTCATCATAGAGTGGAGATAAGATGTTTGACAAATAATCACAGCAAGTCATCATAGAGTTGAGATAAGATGTTTGACAAATAATCACAGCAAGTCATCATAGAGTTGAGATAAGATGTTTGACAAATAATCACAGCAAGTCATCATAGAGTGGAGATAAGATGTTTGACAAATAATCACAGCAAGTCATCATAGAGATGAGTTAACATGTTTGACAAATAATCACAGCAAGTCATCATATAATTGAGATAAGATGTTTGACAAATAATCACAGCAAGCCATCATAGACTTGAGATAAGATGTTTGATAAATAATCACAGCAAGTCATCATAGAGTTGAGATAAGATGTTTGACAAATACTCACTGCAAGTCATCATAGAGTTGAGATAAGATGTTTGACAAATAATCACAGCAAGTCATCATAGACTTGAGATAAGATGTTTGACAAATAATCACAGCAAGTCATCATAGACTTGAGATAAGATGTTTGACAAATAATCACAGCAAGTCATCATAGACTTGAGATAAGATGTTTGACAAATAATCACATCAAGTCATCATAGAGTTGAGATAAGATGTTTGACAAATAATCACTGCAAGTCATCATAGAGTTGAGATAAGATGTTTGACAAATAATCTCAGCAAGTCATCATAGAGTTGAGATAAGATGTTTGACAAATAATCTCAGCAAGTCATCATAGAGTTGAGATAAGATGTTTGACAAATAATCACAGCAAGTCATCATAGAGTTGAGATAAGATGTTTGACAAATAATCACAGCAAGTCATCATAGACTTGAGATAAGATGTTTGACAAATAATCACAGCAAGTCATCATAGACTTGAGATAAGATGTTTGACAAATACTCACTGCAAGTCATCATAGAGTTGAGATAAGATGTTTGACAAATAATCACAGCAAGTCATCATAGACTTGAGATAAGATGTTTGACAAATAATCACAGCAAGTCATCATAGAGTTGAGATAAGATGTTTGACAAATAATCACAGCAAGTCATCATAGACTTGAGATAAGATGTTTGACAAATAATCACAGCAAGTCATCATAGACTTGAGATAAGATGTTTGACAAATAATCACAGCATGTCATCATAGACTTGAGATAAGATGTTTGACAAATAATCACAGCAAGTCATCATAGACTTGAGATAAGATGTTTGACAAATAATCACAGCAAGTCATCATAGACTTGAGATAAGATGTTTGACAAATAATCACAGCAAGTCATCATAGACTTGAGATAAGATGTTTGACAAATAATCACAGCAAGTCATCATAGACTTGAGATAAGATGTTTGACAAATAATCACAGCAAGTCATCATAGACTTGAGATAAGATGTTTGACAAATAATCACAGCAAGTCATCATAGACTTGAGATAAGATGTTTGACAAATAATCACAGCAAGTCATCATAGAGTTGAGATAAGATATTTGAGAAATAATCACAGCAAGTCATCATAGAGTTGAGATAAGATGTTTGACAAATAATCACAGCAAGTCATCATAGAGTTGAGATAAGATGTTTGACAAATAATCACAGCAAGTCATCATAGACTTGAGATAAGATATTTGACAAATAATCACAGCAAGGCATCATAGAGTTGAGATAAGATGTTTGACAAATAATCACAGCAAGTCATCATAGACTTGAGATAAGATGTTTGACAAATAATCACAGCAAGTCATCATAGACTTGAGATAAGATATTTGACAAATAATCACAGCAAGGCATCATAGAGTTGAGATAAGATGTTTGACAAATAATCACAGCAAGTCATCATAGACTTGAGATAAGATGTTTGACAAATAATCACAGCAAGTCATCATAGACTTGAGATAAGATGTTTGACAAATAATCACAGCAAGTCATCATAGAGTTGACATAAGATATTTGAGAAGCCGCTTGGAGTGACCAGAAGAGACAGAATCAGTAACGATGTCGTAAATGAAAGATTTGGCTTTGAATCAATTCTAAACTAGACGTGGAGACCACGCATGAATTGGTTTACTCATCTGGGAAGAATGCCAGAGAGATTATCAACCTGATAAAAATAGATATTATAAGAGAAGATGGCAGAAGTGGAAGCGGTAGACACGGAGTATGATGGGTTGACAACATCCGGGAACGCTACAACAACATCCGTCGCCATTGATTGAGGCTGCCAGAAGGGCAAGAATTATAACTTTGTATCTCAATCGATAACCGTAGGGTGTAAGAGAAAATGAAAAGAGAGAGAGAGAGAGAGAGAGAGAGAGAGAGAGTGGGAGAGAGAGTGGGGAGAGAAAGTGGGGGGAGAGAGTGGAGGGAGGAGAGAGTGAGGAGAGAGAGTTGGGGAGAGAGTAGGGGGGGAGAAAGAGAGTGGGTGAGAGTGGAGAGAGAGAGTGGGGAGAGGGAGAATGGGGAGAGAGAGTGGGTGAGATCGAGAGTGGAGGAGATAGAGAGTGGAGAGAGAGTGTGGGAGAGAGAGTGAGGAGAAAGAGAGTGGGGGAGAGAGGGAATGGGGAGAGAGAGTGGGGGAGAGAGTGAGGAGAGAGATAGTGAAGAGAGAGTGGGGGGAGAGAGAATGGGGAGAGAGAGTGGGGGAGAGAGAGTGAGGAGGGAGAGAATGGGGGAGAGAGAGTGAGGGGAGAGAGAGTGCGGGAGAGAGAGTGAGGGGAGAGAGAATGGGGGAGAGAGAGTGGGGGAGAGAGAGTGAGGGGAGAGAGAGAGGGGGTGAGAGAGAGTGAAGGGAGAGAGAGTGAGGGGTGAGAGAGAGTGGAGAGAGAGAGAGCTGTCCAACTATGTAACATAATACTAATCTACTAATATATAAATCAGACTGATAGATATGACTATTCTTCCTCTTTAATTTCTCTTTTCACTGATACCTAAAAGATGTCGTGGTTTATATCATTTGTCGTTCTTGAGCTGCTCGAACTGTCTGAATTAGTGATTTTCCTTTGTTGTCACATGTCTCTATCACTGCATCTATCCATCATCTTCTAGGTCTTCCTCTTGGTCTTTTTCCATGCATTCTGAAAACAAAAAAATATTACTATTGAAAAGCATTAATAAGACAAAATAGACACGACAATTCATAAATATGTACTGAAAAGACATGCTAGAGATGAACCATAAACGACAAATACGATTTTCATTTTTTCTGAAATCTGTTTCTTTCAATTGCTCTCTCTTAAATTCTTTGTCCTAATTCAGTGTTACTCATTTGTTGAGCAATCTCTCAAAATGCATATAATATGTAGCAACTACAATGATAACATTTCTTTCAGTTCTCTTCATAAATATATAACCGATACGAATATCTGGCGTCAGATTAGCACAAATGTTTTTGGAGTTTAACCCTTGCTGAACCCAGCTTAAATGTAAAATGGACTGTCTCTTGAGTTAAAGCTGTTAAAATGTAAAATGAATTGTGTCTCTTGAGTTAAAGCTGTTTAAATGTAAAATGAATTGTGTCTCTTGAGTTAAAACTGTTAAAATGTAAAATGGACTGTCTCTTGAGTTATAGCTGTTAAAATGTAAAATGAATTGTGTCTCTTGAATTAAAGCAGCTTAAATGTAAAATGAATTGTGTCTCTTGAATTAAAGCAGCTTTAAATGTAAAATGAATTGTGTCTCTTGAATTAAATTTGTTTCAGTGCAAATTGAATTGTCTCTTGAGTATGAAAAGAGTTACACAACATACATACGACAATAAACTTCCCATAGAAGATAGAGAGTATTTAAAGACTTTTAAAGAAAAATTCAAAACAAGAAGGGGATAAAATAAAACCAGAATTATCTTTACAGCATGGCCTCATTACTGGGGTCTACGCTGGGGAGAATAAACGCCGCATATCCGGAGTAGTCATCTGGAGGTGTTCGGGTCTAAATCTTTGAGGCTGGCAGGATTTGAACCCACGTTCTCCAGGTTCGGGGTACATGCTCTCATGGGGACAAAAAGAATGAAATAATAGAAGAATAATCAAGGACAGAAAATACGCACAGAAAAAGAAGGGAAAATAAAAAATAAGACGTTGTATAATAAGGATGCTGTGAGGCAATAAAGAGACGAGGAATGGGCAATAAAAGAGTTCGTAAAACGAGAATGAGAGAGCGAATAAAGAACTTCAACATAAATCATTTAAATGTGAAAGATGAAGAGTTTATTTGGGAAAAAATGGAAGGGTTACGGTAATGATAGAAGACTGCCGCATAGACAGAAGTAACTGACAGAAGTAACGAGACGTGAAGTAACTCGTGGACAAGAATTGCTTAGAAAACGCTTTCAGCCAGGCGGAATATGAAATTAGAAGGATGAAAGGGAATATACGAGGCGAGGACGAGTGCATGTGAGGAGAAAAAAAAACGAGTTACAAATAAAGTCTTTTTGAGGGAAAAACAAATATTAAAATATGAGCAATGCAAACATTTCAAACACACAAAGACAGTGACGTGTACATTTTATTTTCTGAAGGTTGGATTACTCCCTGTATCTCTCCTAACCCGAACAGGATTGTTTAGAGGTATCTTCTGTCTAAATCGTATACTTATAAAACAGGTATAGCGATACGTTAGCTAGAACTAAATCCTTTTCGAAGGGGAGTAGAGTTTCACAAACATCATTTAACATGATTCTATTGTAAAGTTAGCACATGCACCAAAATGTTATCAAGTGACACCTAATATCATCGTAATGTGAAGTATTATATTTTCATCATATAATCATCACATTTTTTTTAATGAACATAAATAACGAATATCAATAAAGTTAAGGTTCCCTCCTCGCCTTGCTAGGCGTATGGGGAATATGGTGTTAGTGACCATATTCTTCTATGATAACGGCACATTTTTTAGTCATATGGTCGGTATCACGCCAGGTCGCGTTTACTTCCTAGAAAAATCCCTGGTACCTATTTTTAGAGGCTGTGTGAACGGAGCCGTGTCGATCCGAAAAAAAAAAATTACACCACTTCTGAGTATTGAATCCAGAGCTTTCTTATCACGAAGCGAGCAAACTAATTACTTGGCCACTGAAGCTTCAGTATCAATACAGCGACAACACTATTTGCAACATCATCAAATGTTTTTTTATCAACACAATCAAATTAACAACGATTAAAAAAAAGAGTACAATTTATATAAATTGAGGCGGGAGGAAACAACAATGGGCATCGGCTCCCTTGTCCGGGGTGAGACGCTTGCCCAGATTAGGGACGTGTAACGAGACCTGAGAACCTGCCCAAAGTCCAGCTTAATAAATAGATGGATACGCAAATGGATTGACAGATGATTGTGTGGGTGGATACACAGACGATTGTGTGGATGGATACACAGACGGATTGACAGACGATTGTGTGGGTGGATACACAGACGATTGTGTGGGTGGATACACAGACGATTGTGGGGGTAGATACGCAGACGGATTGACAGATGATTGTGTGGATGGATACACAGACGATTGTGTGGGTGTATACACAGACGATTGTGTGGGTGGATACACAGACGACTGTGTGGGTGGATACGCAGACGAATTGACAGATGATTGTGTGGGTGGACACACAGAAGATTGTGTGGGTGGATACACAGACGATTGTGTGGGTGGATACACAGACGATTGTGTGGGTGGATACACAGACGGTTTGACATATGATTGTGTGGATGGATACACAGACGATTGTGTGGGTGGATACACAGACGATTGTGTGGGTGGATACGCAGACGGATTGACAGATGATTGTGTGGCTGGATACACAGATGGATTGACAGATGATTGTGTGGGTGGATACACAGACGGATTGACAGATAATTGTGTGGGTGGATACACAGACGGATTGAGAGACGATTGAGTGGGTTGATACACAGACGGATTGACAGATGATTGTGTGAGTGGATACACAGACGGATTGACAGATGATTGTGTGGGTGGATGTACATACGGATTGACAGATGATTGTGTGGGTGGATACACAGACGGATTGACAGATGATTGTGTGGATGGATAAACAGACGATTGTGTGGATGGATACACAGACGATTGTGTGGGTGGATATGCAGACGGGTTGACAGATGAGTGTGTGGGTGGATACACAGATGCATTGACAGATGATTGTGTGGGTGGATACACAGACGGATTGACAGACGATTGTGTGGGTGGATACACAGACGATTGTGTGGGTGGATACACAGACGATTGTGGGGGTGGATACGCAGACGGATTGACAGATGATTGTGTGGATGGATACACAGACGATTGTGTGGGTGTATACACAGACGATTGTGTGGGTGGATACACAGACGACTGTGTGGGTGGATACGCAGACGGATTGACAGATGATTGTGTGGGTGGATACACAGACGATTGTGTGGGTGGATACACAGACGATTGTGTGGGTGGATACACAGACGATTGTGTGGGTGGATACGCAGACGGTTTGACATATGATTGTGTGGATGGATACACAGACGATTGTGTGGGTGGATACACAGACGATTGTGTGGGTGGATACGCAGACGGATTGACAGATGATTGTGTGGCTGGATACACAGATGGATTGACAGATGATTGTGTGGGTGGATACACAGACGGATTGACAGATAATTGTGTGGGTGGATACACAGACGGATTGACAGACGATTGTGTGGGTTGATACACAGACGGATTGACAGATGATTGTGTGAGTGGATACACAGACGGATTGACAGATGATTGTGTGGGTGGATGCACATACGGATTGACAGATGATTGTGTGGGTGGATACACAGACGGATTGACAGATGATTGTGTGGATGGATAAACAGACGATTGTGTGGATGGATACACAGACGATTGTGTGGGTGGATATGCAGACGGGTTGACAGATGAGTGTGTGGGTGGATACACAGATGGATTGACAGATGATTGTGTGGGTGGATACACAGACGGATTGACAGACAATTGTGTGGGTGGATACACAGACGATTGCGTGGGTGAATACACAGACGATTGTGTGGGTGAATACACAGACGGATTGACAGACGATTGTGTGGGTGAATACACAGACGGATTGACAGACGATTGTGTGGGTAGATACACAAACGGATTGACAGACGATTGCGTGGGTGGATACACAGACGATTATGTGGGTAGATATACAGACGATTGTGTTGATGGATACACAGACAGATTGTGTGGGTGGATACACAGACGATTGAGTGGGTGGATACACAGACGGATTGACAGACGATTGTGTGGGTGGATACACAGACGATTGTGTGGGTGGATACACAGACGATTGTGTGGGTGGATACACAGACGATTGTATGGGTGGATACACAGACGGATTAACAGATGATTGTGTGGGTGGATACACAGACGGATTGTCAGACGATTGTGTTATTGGATACACAGACGGATTGACAGACGATTGTGTGGGTGGATACACAGACGGATTGACAGACGATTGCGTGGGTGGATACACAGACGATTATGTGGGTAGATATACAGACGATTGTGTTGATGGATACACAGACAGATTGACAGACGATTGCGTGGGTGGATACACAGACGATTATGTGGGTAGATATACAGACGATTGTGTTGATGGATACACAGACAGATTGTGTGGGTGGATACACAGACGATTGAGTGGGTGGATACACAGACGGATTGACAGACGATTGTGTGGGTGGATACACAGACGATTGTGTGGGTGGATACACAGACGATTGTGTGGGTGATACACAGACGATTGTATGGGTGGATACACAGACGGATTAACAGATGATTGTGTGGGTGGATACACAGACGGATTGGCAGACGATTGTGTGGGTGGATACACAGACGGATTGGTAGACGATTGTGTGGATGGATACACAGACGATATGGTAGACAATTGTGTTGATGGATAGACGGATGGATTGACAGACGATTGTGTGGATGGATAGACGGATGGGTATGTGGATAAAGGAAAAAAATATATAAAAAAACAGTATGA
The DNA here is from genome assembly GCA_032433765.1 of Megaustenia siamemsis. NCBI lineage: Eukaryota > Metazoa > Mollusca > Gastropoda > Stylommatophora > Ariophantidae > Megaustenia > Megaustenia siamemsis. The sequence continues at coordinate 22,196,636 of JAVIAB010000160.1, read as the reverse complement.
TTAAAGCTTTACGTAATAATTGGACGACACAAATTAGAACAACGTTTCGGCCAAATAGGCCTGCAACAGGAAAAAACATACAACTCACACATGTATATGTATTTAAAGCAAACAAAAATTATATATAATTTTTAAAAATTCATTTTAAAATTTATTATTTGTTTGTTTTAAATACATATCTGTATGTGTGTTGTATGTTTGTTGCTGCTGAAGGCTTATTGGGCCGAAGCGTTGTTCTACCTTGTGTCGTCTAATTATTGCGTAGAGCTTTAATCATACCTTTTTTTCTATTTTTAATATATATATATATATATTGTTCATATGTCCTTACGATAGTAGTATACAAGGGTGTGTTTGTCCCATATTTGGCCCATAGATTAACAAAGATATATAGTAGGTGCGCAGCGCACCTAATGTACTCTAGGTGCAGGGGGAGTTAACCATGACCGCTCGTGTCCGGATGTTGACCTCTAGTCTCGGTGACCCCGGAAGTGACCTGTTTATGTCTGGTGTATGCTGAAATTTGGAGTTCTTGATGTACTTGATCGATAGTGGTAGGTTAGTAGATTATACAACATCAATGAAAAACGATCAATATGAAACAGAAGACGAAGATATATTTTATTCTTTTATTATCTCAATAGGTGTATAACATACAATGGATATTATGCAACATTGCACAAATATTTAGTACACTGAGTAAATATATAGTACAATAATAACATTTATTTATAGATATGTAGTTGGGCGTCTGCTTAGCTATATGTCATAAATGAATCATAAGGGGTGAAACTGTTAGAGATTGCTGGTCAGTCTAAGCTGGTAGTGTAAAGAGTTAAATATCTAGAGGCGTAGTCGAGGCGTTATCAGCATCTACCTTTCTTTTTATATAGAAATAGGAAAGAGCATTTCTTGTTTGATTGTAGGAAAATATGGAATTATTTAAGACTTTGAAACCTACATTTTTTCCACCCTTGGCCTTTTGCGTGGCGAGAACCTCTAAAAACATATCTTCATCTAATTTGTTGTGTTGCTTGCTTAGCCCTTTACAACTGATTTTATCGTAATCCCCACTACATAGGTACGTCTTACTACATAAGCTAACAAGAGCTGTCTCTTCGTACTCTAATTTAAAAAGACCAGGCGTTCGTTTGGTGTATGCTTTAACACCTTTACATTTTATACAGTCTGTCTTACTAATATGCTCATCGCAAAACTCGGCGGGAAACCAGTCTTTATATACTCTATTAAACTCCTCCCGCAGACCTGACTTAACCATGTCCTCTAACTTAGGTGCACTTAAAGCCAAGTATAAACTATCAGTATCTGTTTCACATCACTGAAAGTTGGACCTATCTACAAACTTATCTAAGAACTCGAAATAAAAATCTAACATACGAAGTTTTGCATATTGATACACGAAGAAACCGATGTGTAGGGGTAAGTCCCAAACCGTTTTCTTTTTCGCCATCTCAATTTAAAAAAAATCCTCCCCTATTTCAGTCATCTTTTTAAACCGGGAATTATTTATCATTTTCGATATCTCATCCCCCTGAACGTACGAGACAGCGCTATGATTGGCCTTATTGGTTATAGTCTTCCCGTAGGCTGAGTTTCCTAAGACCTTCATCGTATCGCTTACTATAAATTGATTTTCGTCTAGATCACCAACCCTCCTAGCGTCAGAAACCATTTCGCCAAACTTTTTAAAACAACTAGACGGTTGATATTCTATCACTTGATAGATTTTTGTTACCTCCAATCAGTGGTCTAAATACCATTTTAAAAGTGGTGTTGCCAACTCCAGAGTGTTTTATTTACCCATTCAGGGCGACATTCGATTATGAATGTTATTTTGATAATGGGAATGTTCCCCAAGAGACGCACTCAACTACCTTTATAGCTTCCTATTTCTATATAAAAAGAAAGGTAGCTGCTGATAACGTCTCGACTACGCCTCTAGATATTTAACTCTTTACACTACCAGCTTAGACTGACCAGCAATCTCTAACAGTTTCACCCCTTATGATTCATTTATGACATATAGCTAAGCAGACGCCCAACTACATATCTATAAATAAATGTTATTATTGTACTATATATTTACTCAGTGTACTAAATATTTGTGCAATGTTGCATAATATCCATTGTATGTTATACACCTATTGAGATAATAAAAGAATAAAATATATCTTCGTCTTCTGTTTCATATTGATCGTTTTTCATTGATGTTGTATAATCTACTAACCTATCACTATCGATCAAGTACATCAATAACTCCAAAGTCAGCATACACCAGACATAAACAGGTCACTTCTGGTGTCACCGAGACTAGAGGTCAACATCCGGACACGAGCGGTCATGGTTAACTCCCCCTGCACCTAGAGTACATTAGGTGCGCTGCGCACCTACTATATATATTTGTTAATTTATGGGCCAAATACGGGACAAATACACCCTTGTATACTACTTACGATTCGCTTTACTCCAGCTTAGCATTTAAAGACATTTCTTTGCTTTGACTGTGCTGTATACGTGGATTGTCTGATTTTGGTGATTTCATGGATGGATGGATAAATAAGCAGGTCAGTAACATTTCTGTCATTATATGTCATAGATTATAAGTGGAAAGAGGGAGCTGCGATAGCTCAGTGGTTAGTGAACTGGACTATAAAGGACAAGAGAAAGGGTTCGATCCCAACCGACGGCTCCGGGTTCACCCAGCCTTAAATGGGCACCGGATTCTTTTCTGGGAAAGTAAAGCGGCACGGGCGTAATACCGACCACATTACCCCAAAAATCATGTGCTCAGGGTCTGTAAAATATACGGCCACTAACACCATATTCCCTATGCGCCGCTTGGCGTGATGGGGATACTTTACTTTATATATATATATTTATGTAAATGGAAAGACATGCCGGCAGACAGACAGACGGACTCATGAACGGACGGATGAATGGATAGACAAACAGACAAACGGCGGGGCAGGCAGTCAGACAGACAGACAGCTAGATAGAAAATTTACATGTAAGCTATTAGATACATTTCTATTTTGTTTACAATTGGCGTTGTCTTTATTTACTTCCAATTATTTTCTACGATGTGCTTCTATGGGCCGTTGATTTCAATAAAAAAAAAAATGCAAGCAAAATGATTGGACACCAGTCTGTGACGTTGCTGATTCAGCGTTACTTTTGACGTTATCACTATTTTTAAACATTTGTGTTTGTTGACAAAGATATCTCCTTTTGTATGCCGACATCATGTATTGGGCGCACTGTCTGGTGCAGACAGACTCTCATTATTCCATTTCTAGGACATTTAGTGGGATGATTTTGTCGTCTCCTTTCATAAACATAACAAAATGACAGAAAATTGCACATTTTTAGAAATGTCACAAACCCACACATGCGGACACACACATGAACACGTAGAGTCACGCACATGATGATATATCGTGCATCGTAAATGAAATGAAGTACGTTGCGAGAGCGTTGTGACAGGCGAAAAAAAAGAAAGAAAATCAATAAGCAGAAAATGGTATTAAGAAGCAGAACCTAAGTAAAGGCGAGACAAACTACGACGTTTCGGCAAAAGCCTTCATCGGGTGCAAAACAACAAATATAACTACAGAAACACACACAAAAGGCAAGTACTTATCTATTTCAAAATGGCCATGAGATGCGATTGACACTCGGAATGATCGGAAGTGGAAGTGACTAGGACCAAAGTGCCTATTGGTATTATATATATATATATATATATAATGTTAGTCTTGGTCTGCCTCTGCCTTCTTTACTCTGTATTTTCCCCTCCAAGATTACTTTTAGTAGGCTGTTGTGTCTTTTAACATGCCCCAAAATCGCATTTGTCTTGTTTGAATTGTGTTTAGTAGTTCTCTTTCATATTTAGTTGTTTTAAGACTTCATCGTTTGTTTTCTTTTCCTTCCATCCAATTTTACCTATTCTTCTATATATCCACATTTCAAAGGCTTCACTTTTTTTGGTTTACTTGTCTGATGTCCATGTTTCTGCACCATACAGGAATGTTGAGAAGATATAATAATTTGTTATTATTAGTTTTAACCCTTATTTGTTTTGCTGTTAGTATCTTTTTCATGGCTTTAAACTAACTTTTCGCCAATCCTATTCTTTTGTTCATTTCAGTTTTACATTTTCCATCACTAGTTATAGTATGTCTAAGGTAGTTGTAGCTCTGAACTGTCTCCAGGTCTATTCCTTCATCTTTGATATCCTCTTGTAGGTTTTGAGTATTATCTTTGTTTATGATCATAGTTTTCATCTTTTTTTAATATTCATATCTAATTAATATATTTTGATTGTCGTGTTTATTTCATTAAGCATTTGTTGTAGATCTTTTATATATATTTAATATTTATATATTTTTATACTTCTATATTCTTTAATTTAGGATGAATCAAATTGGTAAATTAATTCTTCTTCTATGAACCGTGAGAATAAGTCTCTAAGTAAAGCTAAATCTTTCTTTGTAATCGTGCACGTGTTTATTTTTTTTCCTTGTCATACTGACGAGGACATGTTGTCGAAACTTGTATGTTGACTATCTTTGTTCTTTTACTAAAGCTGCTGTAAACAATTTAATATTTGTCTTTTTCTAAATGAATTTAAGTTTGTTTGAATGTCGATGAACGTAGTTTATAAGGCCTTTTCCGTAAAGATAGATGGCTGGTCACAATCATGATAAGTCAGTAGCTTGGTAAAATATTAGTGCCTTATGCTGTTATGCTGAACAACTTCTCTCGCGACTGACTCTGCTAATATTGGATTGACTAATTCGACTGCAGAATGAACAAGATGTATTCGTGGTACTTGGTCGCCTCTTCTTTATATAGATAAAGAGGGCTGAACAGAAAATGATACCAAAATAAGGATATCAAAAGCAAGAGGAACTTTCGTTGCACTGGGTAACATATGGAAATCCAAAGAAATTAGGTTAAATACAAAAATAAACATTTTCAACTCAAATGTTAAGGCGGTCCTATTATATGGCTGTGAAACATGGAGAACAACAAAACTGGCAATCGCGAAGATACAGACTTTCATTAATGGATGCTTACGCAGAATAAAAGGATGGAAATGGCAGGACAAAATCACTAACATAGAATTATGGAAATGTACCAGTCAAATACCAGTGGATAAAGAGATACAGGGAAGACGATGTTGCTCGATAGGACACACTGCGGAAGCCAACTGAGAGTATTACACAACAGGCCCTTTTTTGGAATCCCCAGGGGAAAAGACAAAGAGGAAGATCAAGGAATTCTTGGAGAAGACAGATAGAAGCAGAGATGAAGATGATGCGGAAGACATGGAATGATCTTATAAGAATGGCAAAAAACAGAACGACTTGGAAAGTGTTTGTTGAAGACCTATGCTCCACTGGGAGCTAAAAAGGTAGAAGAAGAAGTAGAAGAATTCGACTGCAGAATGAACAAGATGTATTCGTGGTACTTGGTCGCCTCTTCTTTATCCTGCTCCTTTTATGTTCTGAATGTGATATCAGCGCTGGTTTGAAAGTTGCAGTGCCGCTTTTTAAAAAAAAATAATTTTAAGTTTGAAATATTTTAAAATAAAAGCATTATTAACTCTTTTTATTAATTCGTTCGTTGAACGTCTTTCCCTCGGTTGTAAGCAGATTGTTGTTCATGGCATCTCCATTGAATGGTTTGCCTGGGAGTTGTTCATGGCATCTCCATTGAATGGTTTGCCTGGAAGTTCTTCGTGGCATCTCCATTGAATGGTTTGCCTGGGAGTTGTTCACGGCATCTCCATTGAATGGTTTGCCTGGGAGTTGTTCACGGCATCTCCATTGAATGGTTTGCCTGGGAGTTGTTCATGGCATCTCCATTGAATGGTTTGCCTGGGAGTTGTTCATGGCATCTCCATTGAATGGTTTGCCTTGGAGTTGTTCATGGCATCTTCATTCAATGGTTTGCCTGAGAGTTGTTCATGACATCTCCATTGAATGGTTTGCCTGGGAGTTGTTCATGGCATCTCCATTGAATGGTTTGCCTTGGGGATTCTTCCAGAAAGAGTGATTTGTCCAAGCAGGGCTAACCTCTGCTTGAATCTTTCTCGAAGAGATTTCCTCATGAGGGAGTTTGGGTGGAGGGGACAATGTAAACACACTCGAAACAATCAGAGTTTACTCGAGGTGGCAGAAGATAAATCGTAGGCACTTCACCATTAAAATGGTTTACAGTCTTTCCCTTCTGATCTCCTGTGTGAAATTATTCTGGTAGCTTTAGTTTCCTCCCACTTACGTACAGGTCTGTGTGGCTTTGATAGTAGTAAACCTGCTTTCAGAATAGTTGTAGAGTTTGAAGAAACATGCTCACCTTACAACAGGAAGTTTCCCGGTTCAATCCACACTTATAGAGGTGCATTTCTTTTTCCTGTAATCCCTTTCATCGAGTGCTTAGCCCTGTCTGGGCCAGGCAAAAATTAGGAGCCCCATATTTTAGTTACAGTTGAATGATGAATCGTATGTACAGTTGAATGACGACAAAATGGACTTTATATAGCTGCTTCAGTTTTGAGTTATTGAGTTATTTGCGGGTCATCATCATTGCATTCTGAACATGTCCATAGGTGCTCAAATCCCCTCCTCAGAAAGTCCCACAGTGTCCAGCGACTGACGACTCCAGTTGTCTGTTGGTTGATTGTTTTATTTCAATCCAAAAGAAATGAATATTCGGGCAATCTTCCTCAGTAATTAACCAGCTTTCTTACAGTAATATTGCTGGTACTACATAGGTCGTGCACTATGCAGAGATCTTCCTTAGATTTCGGTTCTTAATCTTTGTTCACTTCATAAATTTGAGTCTAAAGAGCTGATTCAGCCAGTGATTGTCCCCGTTGAAGTTAGCGAGGATACTAAACTGGTGGGGAAAGGTTTAGAGATAAATCAATAAATTAGAATTTGAACATGAAATAAAGTTTAGACACTAGCCACTTTCTGAAAAGAGTGCCATTTTCTAAGTGGAATTGAGGCAAGTGGAAATATGGAATGTGGAAATGTGATAAGTGGAAATGTGGAATGTGTAAATGTGGCATGGGGAAATGTGGCATGTGGAAATGTGAAATGTGGCAAGTGGAAATGTGAAATGTGGAAATGTGGCATGTGGAAATGTAGAATGTGGAAATGTGGCATGTGGAAATGTAGAATGTGGAAATGTGGCATGTGGAAATGTAGAATGTGGAAATGTGGCATGTGGAATGTGGAAAAGTGGCATGTGGAAATTGGGATGTGAAAATGTGGCATGTGGAAAAGTGGCAAGTGGAAATGTGGAATATGGAAATGTAGCAAGTGGAATGTGGAAATGTGGTATGTTCAACTTTTTGTTCTAATTGCCCATATTTTCCATGACAATCGACACAATGCCTATAAATTCTCTCTCTCTCTCTCTCTCTCTCTCCCCCCCCCCCCCCCATCCCTCCCCAGAGTTTAAACAATAATGAGAATGTTAAGAAGAAAAAGTAAATGTTGGAGGAAAAGATAAATAAGAAGAATAATAAAAATAAGATAAACACATTTATGACTGATGTGCTCAGGTACTACGCCAGGCCGCCTACTTTCCCGGACAGTGCTACGGTGCCCATTTTCACACACTGTGTAGGCAGGCAAGACCTCAGCTGTTTCAGTAAGGGGGAAAAAAAAATTGCGAAGTTTAAGAATCGAACCTGGACCATCTGATCACCTGACCACTACGCTGCCAAGTAAACCCCCATCAGTTTGTGAGGTCCCTCCCAAAGCGCGCGGCGACACATCAATACAACATTTGTTTGTGCTTGTCTTCAGGCATTGTAATTAGAAAACATCAGGAAATTTGACAGACTCCTGGAAAATAATCCGACTTTTAAGTCTCTGGAGCAGTTACGAGGACAAAATAAGAGAGTTGTTTAATCTCTAGTCCAGACAGTGGGGGATTCTGACAGAGGTGATTTTTATCTATCTATCTATCTATCTATCTATCTATCTATCTATCTATCTATCTATCTATCTATCTATCTATCTATCTATCTATCTATCTATCTATCTATCTATCTATCTATCTATCTATCTATCTATCTATCTATCTATCTATCTATCTATCTGTCTATTTGTCTGTCTGTCTGTCTGTCTGTCTATCTGTCTGTCTGACTGTCTGTCTGTCTGTCTGTCTATCTATCTATCTAGCTCTCTAATCTATCAATTTATCTTACCTGTCTGTCTGTCTGCCATTATATTTATATATATATATATATACAGTGTCCGGTTAGCGCAATCGATAGGCGGTTGGCTTACCACGGCAACAGCCGGGGTTCGTACCCTGGCGAGGACACCTGGGTTTTACTAATTCCCTAAAAATTAGTGGGAGCCGCGATAGCTCAGTGGTTAGTGAACTGGACTACTACGGACAAGGGGTAGGGTTCGATCCCAACCGACGGCACCGGGTTCACCCAGCCTTAAATGGGTACCGGATTTTTTCTGGGAAAGTAAAACAGCACGGGCGTAATACCGACCACATTACCCCAAAAATCATGTGCTGAAGGTCTGTAAAATATAGGGTCACTAACACCATATTTCCCTATACGCCACTTGGCGTGACGGGGGGTACTTTACTTTTTTATATATATATACATATTATAATCTGTCTCCATGTCTGTCTCAGTGTGTATCTCTCTCTGTTTCTCTCTCCCATATATGTCATTTATTAATGGTCTTTTTTTCATGTTCATCTATGAATTCGTATTTTGAACTCTGTGAATCTGTTTCTTTATCGGGTGAATTGGTTAATTTGTTGATGTTTCTAGTTGCTTGTTCACCTTTCTGTCTCAATTCACCCGTCGACCCAGCCTAGAACCAACAAAATAACACAGTTTTCATTGGGTTGACAAGAGAACGGGCTGGATAGGAGTAAGTAAATTAGGAGGAAAATGATTTTGTTGTTTAATAGATGGGACTGTATGGAAAATAGGAAATAAAGGGATTTAAGGAAATTAATGTAAATAGGGAAGAATGTCACCTGGAGAGTGCCAGTAAAATGGAATAAAAGTTGGTTGGTCATTGGAAGGGTACTAGTAAAATTAGAGTTTATTGTTCTTTTGTTTATTGAGAGAGTGCTAGTGAAATTAGAGTTTATTGTTGTTTTGTTTATTGAGAGAGTTGTAGTGAACTTAGAGTTTATTGTTGTTTTGTTTATTGAGAGAGTACTAGTAAAATTAGGGTTTATTGTTCTTTTGTTTATTGAGAGAGTTCTAGTGAACTTAGAGTTTATTGTTGTTTTGTTTATTGAGAGGGTGCTAGTAAAATTAGTGTTTATTATTGTTTTGTTTATTGAGAGAGTACTAGTAAAATTAGGGTTTATTGTTCTTTTGTTTATTGAGAGAGTCCTAGTGAACTTAGAGTTTATTGTTGTTTTGTTTATTGAGAGGGTGCTAGTAAAATTAGTGTTTATTGTTGTTTTGTTTATTGAGAGAGTACTAGCAAAATTAGGGTTTATTGTGCTTTTGTTTATTGAGAGAGTTCTAGTGAACTTAGAGTTTATTGTTGTTTTGTTTATTGAGAGGGTGCTAGTAAAATTAGTGTTTATTGTTGTTTTGTTTATTGAGAGAGTACTAGTAAAATTAGGGTTTATTGTTCTTTTGTTTATTGAGAGAGTTCTAGTGAACTTAGAGTTTATTGTTGTTTTGTTTATTGAGAGAGTGCTAGTAAAATTAGAGTTTATTGTTGTTTTGTTTATTGAGAGGGTGCTAGTAAAATTAGAGTTTATTGTTGTTTTGTTTATTGAGAGAGCACTAGTAAAATTAGAGTTTATTGTTGTTCTGTTTATTGAGAGAGCACTAGTAAAATTAGAGTTTATTGTTGTTTTGTTTATTGAGAGAGTGCTAGTAAAATTAGAGTTTATTGTTGTTTTGTTTATTGAGAGGGTGCTAGTAAAATTAGAGTTTATTGTTGTTTTGTTTATTGAGAGAGCACTAATAAAATTGGAGCCGCGATAGCTCAGTGGTTAGTGAACTGGACTACCACGGACAAAGGGATATGTTCGATCCCAACCGACGGCTTCCGGGTTCACCCAGCCTTAAATGGGTACCGGATTTTTTTTTCTGGGAAAGTAAAGCAACACGGGCGTAATACTGACCACATTACCCCAAAAATCATGTGCTGAAGGTCTGTAAAATATAGGGTCACTAACACCATATTTCCCTATACGTCACTTGGCGTGACGGGGGTACTTTACTTACTAGTAAAATTAGAGTTCAGTTTGATTGGTTATTGGGAGGGTGTTAGTAAAACTGGAGTTGAAGCTGGTTGATCACTGGGAAAGTTTAATTAAAATTGGAGTTATGAAAGCGGCTTGTCTTCGTAACAGTGTCAGTAAAATATGAGTTTTTATTTTGGTTCATCACTTGTGAATTTCCATGCAAAATTAAAAAAAAAAGAGTCTGTGTAGGTGTAGAACGTCAATATGATTGTACACATTTTTTGTGAAATTACTATTTTAAAAAGTTGCAACAACGTACAGACGAAGTAATAAAACAAAACAAACCAAAAAAATACACAGAAACATTTTCAAATTAATGCTACATTGACAGTGTAAAGATTACAAACTTCTTTCAACAATCAAACTAAACTGCACATCTATAGATTGTTTCAATCAAGTGCTGTCTAGTTTGACATTATATCCACATTCTTGTAACATTTGGACGTGAATTCTAAACCCGCCTTTTGTCAAATTTAGCATGTCTCATAAAGTAAAGTAAAAAGCCCCGTCACGCCACGTGACGTATAGGGAAAATATAATGTTAGCGACCATAATTTTTACAGACCTTTAGCACATGATATTTGGGGTAATGTGGTCGGTATTACGCCCGATCTGCTTTACTTTCCCAGAAAAAATTCGGTACCCATTTAAGGCTGGATGAACCTGGAAGCCGTCGATCACGATCGAACACGACCTCTTATCCTTAGTAGTCCAGTTCACTAACCTCTGAGCTATCGCGGCTCCCTATCATGTATCATTCAGAGTTATATATTTTTGGCGATAAACCCCCGAAATAGCGCCCCAAAGCTGCGCAAATTTTTGGGGACCTACAGCGACAAGTGTCAGGCAAGGAGGCTTTCCGAAATGAAACAAAAGTTGTATGGATGCCCTCGAGACCAGAAGAAGACTTAATGAGAATAGAATTTAAAGCTATTCTCGGTCGTGGCACAGATGAGGTATGTACAATAAAGTACGAAATATATCATGTTTGAGCTTTGATTATAAGAAAACAGCTAACGTTTCGACTGACTGGTTTACGGCTCGGACAGACACGAATACACACAAAAAGTCAAATCTACAAATATTCACAAGAAACAGAAGAAATCTAAACAGTGGCTAGATTAAGGCTTCATCATGAAGTACCATACCTGCTGGCGTAGGTGACCATGCCTAGCTACAACTTTCGGTCTCGACAGTTATTTATCAATTCTGTTATTGACCTTCTGCCAAGCCATTCTCTTAAGCTGTCCGGTGTCTTGCTCTGACAACATATGAAGATAACACTATGTAAAATATAACAAATGAGACGCCATAAGGTAATAAAAAATAACGAAACAAGACCGGATCTAAATTGACGATAGAAGAGGAGCCAAAATTACTAAAAAGGAAGCATAAATTAAATGCTTAGATGGGAACATGAACTGTTGCTAACTGAAAGAATTAAAAGATTTAATTTTGCACAAGCTTTAAAGAACTGAAACGGACTTTAAGGTGGTTTTCAAGAACTTTACTTGGTTTGAAAACTGAATTAGACTGTTGCCATCTTAATTACACCGAGACACTGTTTCCACCTAAAATGATGGAAATGGCAGGACAAAATCACTAACATAGAATTATGGAAATGTACCAGTCAAATACCAGTGGATAAAGAGATACAGCGAAGATGATTGCGCTGGATAGGACACACACTGCGGAAGCCAACTGAGAGTATTACACAACTGGCTCTTTTTTGGAATCGCCAGGGAAACAGACAAAGAGGAAGACCAAGAAATTCTTGGAGAAGACAGACAGAAGCAGAGATTAAGATGAAGGAGAAGACATGGAATGATCTTAAAAGAATGGCAAGAAACAGAACGACTTCGAAAGTGTTTGTTGAAGACATGTGCTCCACAGGGAGCTGAAAGTGTTTGTTTAAGACCTATGCTCCACAGGTAGCTGAAAGTGTTTGTTGAAGATCTGTGCTCCACAAGGAGCTGAAAGTGTTTGTTGAAGACCTGTGCTCCACAGGGAGCTGAAAATGTTTGTTGAAGACCTGTGCTCCACAGGGAGCTGAAAATGTTTGTTGAAGACCTGTGCTCCACAGGGAGCTGAAAGTGTTTGTTGAAGACCTGTGCTACACAGGGAGCTGAAAGTGTTTGTTGAAGACCTGTGCTCCACAGGGAGCTGAAAGTGTTTGTTGAAGACCTGTGCTCCACAGGGAGCTGAAAGTGTTTGTTGAAGACCTGTGCTACACAGGGAGCTGAAAGTGTTTGTTGAAGACCTGTGCTCCACAGGGAGCTGAAAGTGTTTGTTGAAGACATATGCTCCACAGGGAGCTGAAAGGTAGAAGAAGAAGACTGTTTCTACCCTTCGCTTATACGTCCGAGGTTCGAATCTGTATTACCTTATAAGGATTAGCTACCTGTATAATATCTCTAAGTAGATTATGTAGTCTTATCGAAAACAAACAATAAAAGCGAGGCCTTATAGATAAGCTGAAAGTTCAGAATAAACACCACCTGGGTCATTTATAAGCTTGAATATGACACCGTGCACTGCTGCCTGAAAAAAAAAGAAATAAGATTTAAAAAATATTGCCTACTTACTTGTTTATAAATTACCACCTGTCTGATATGTTGTAGTAATGAAGTAAATATCTGGACAGGTGATCTATCAATGTTGCCCTTCCTCTTTGTCTCTTCCCGTATCGATTCCAAAAACGGGGCCTATTTGTGCAATACTCTTAGTTGGTTTGTGCAGTGTGGTTCTATCCAGCGCCAAGGTCTTCGATGTATCTCTTTGTCCACTGGTACTTTTCCATAGTTCAAACTTAGTGATTTTGTCCTGTCATTTCCATTCTTTTATTCTGCTCAAGCATCCACTAATGAAGGTCTGCATCTTCAACAATGTTATTTTTGTTTTTCTCCATGTTTCACAACCATATAATGTGAATGGCTTAACACTGCACTAATTACTCAGAACACCAGACGTTTAATAAAGATAAGTCTAAAACTTCATCATCATCATGTTACATACCAGTTGACGTAGGCGATCATGTCCTTCCACAATCTTCTATCTATAGTGCATCGTATCAGTTCTGTTGTTCACTGTTTTCCATGGCATGATACCATGTTTAAAGACACATTAACCTACTAAAAGTAATCCTGGGGGGGGGGGGTAAAATACAAGGTAAAATCGGCAGTGTCAGACCAAGACTATTATGGACGAGTAACATCAAAAGATGGACAAATCAGCCTATGACAACCTGCACCATCAAAGCAAGAGACAGAGCAGAATCGCGCTCCATGGTAGCCAACCTTCGTTGCGAGACGGCACTCGATAATGATGACACCATGGCACAACTTGACACAATGTTTAAAACTAACAGAATAAAATAAAAATAATAATAATAATAACAAAATATATAGGAACTTTGGAGCCGCGATAGCTCAGTGGTTAGAGAACTGGATTACTAAGAATAAGTGGCAAGAGGTCGAGTTCGATCCTGATCAACGCCTTCCTGGTTCACCCAGCCTTAAATGGGTGCCAGATATATTTATTAGAAAGAATACCCCACGGGCGTATTACCGACCACATTACCCCCGTTATAATGTGACCAGGGTCTATATACAAAAATATGGGCACTAATACCACATTCCCTATACGCAACGTGACGTGAAGGGGACCATTTCTTTTCTTATTTGGGAGCTGATACAACATAAAAAGAACGAAAAAGAGCAAAACAAACTTAAAAATAAATTAAAATAAGAGAAGAAAAAATATATGTAAGTAAAATAAATAAGCGGAGCTATTTGTTTAGCGATACAAAATTTATAATAATCTCTTAACAATAACAAACTGTGACTAAAGAAAGAACAAGTGAAAAGTAAACAAAACAAAGAGAAAGAAAATATTTTTTTAACTGAACCCCCAAAAAACCCGTATTTTTTTTTTTAGTCTTTGAGAAGTGCGAAAATAATTAAAGTTAATTTTCCTCCGTGTCTGGTAGAAATCCAACTTCCGCCGACCTCTGACCTTCCCCACCCAAACACTAAAGACAAACACCACAATTGACCTAATTGATGAAAGCCCACACTTAACAAGAGAAGCTTGTGACCCCGACGTCTTCGCCAAAAAAAAAAAAAAAAAAATTGAACGTGAAGCACTTTCTGAGAAAACCATTTTTCAGTAAAACCATTTTTCAGTGTCTGCTAAAATGATTGTCTCCTTTGAGTGACCGGAAAAGATCACTCCAGAATGAACAAGCGAGCTGTCACATATCAACGATCTGCCAGCCTTACTATACAATTACGTTTTAATGAATTCTTTATGAACCACTAATATCATATAATACTCGCTTATTTTCATCCATTTAATACAAATATATAAAATCTACATTCACACAACTAGTGTCTTACAATGAGATACGCGATCACTGTATTGAAATGAAAAAAAGAAAGAAAGAAGGACCATCACACCACGTGGCGTACACGGAATATGGCGTTAGAAATCATAATCGTTAAATTAAAAAAAATAAAAAAAGTAAAGTACCCCCGTCACGCCAAGTGGCGTATAGGGAATATGGTGTTAGTGACCATAAATTTTACAGACCTTCGGCACATGATTTTTGGGGAATGTGGTCGGTATTACGCCGGTGCCGCTTTACTTTCCCAGAAAAAAATCCGGTATCCATTAAAGGCTGGGCGAACCGGAAGCCGTCGGTTGGGATGTAATTGTTAAATACCTTCCGGACGTGTTTCTTGGATAATGTGGTCCGTATTACGCCCGTGCCGCTTTACTTTCCCAGAAAATAAAACCCGGAACCCATTTAAGGAAGAGTGAATCTGGAAACCGTTGATCACGACCGAGCCCGACCTCTTGCCCCTAGCAGTCAAGTTCCCCAACCACTGTGCTATCGCGATTCTCATCACTGGATAATGATTGTTGTAAATGTTATAATTATCTTTGCAAGAAAAATAGAATTAGGAACACAATGTTGTGGAAACATAACATTATATTACAGACAAGAACTGATCATCACCATGTGCCACACCGGCTGCTTAGGCGATCATGTCTTTCCAATATTCTTTGTCTACAATACATCGCAGTAGTTCTGTTGTTGACTGTTTTTCTTGCCACGACACTAAGCTATCTGGAAATTTCTCTCTTTGTCGTCTGCAATATATCTCCCTGTATTTTGGCCCTTGTAACCAAATATTAAGTAATGGTTATATAGAAGAAACAATCATCCCCAGCATGCAACATAAAAATAAACAGGACAAATTTGAAACAAGTGCAACGCTTCAAATACTTGGGAACAATAATAATATCAGATGGGAGATGCACCACGGAAATAAAAAACAGAATAGCTCAGGCCAAAATAGCATTTCAGAAAAGGAAAAATATCTTATGCAACAAATCTATGTCAATAGAGAAAGAGAGTTCATCGGTGCTATATAGAACCAATTCTAATTTATGGAAGGGAATCATGGACAGTAGACAAACAAATGAAAAGACGATTAGAGGTCACAGAGATGGGATTTCTCAGAAGAAAGTTGAAAGTTCCATGGACAGCTAGAAAGCCCAATGAGGAAGTTCTCAAAGAGGCCAACACAAAAAGGGAGCTCCTAAAAAACATCAGAAAGAAATAATCAACATTTTTCGGGCACATCATGAGAAGAGGAAATTTGGAATACCTGGTTACAACTGGCAAAATAAAAGGAAAGAGAGATCGCGGACGACAAAGAGAGAAAATACTGGATAGCTTGGTGTCATAGCATGGAAAACAGACAAAAACAGAACTGATACGATGCACTGTAGGTTGTAGAAGGACATGATCGCCTACGCCAACCGGTATGGTACATTATGATGATGAACCAAGTATTCCAACTATCCTCTTTTCATGATGTACCCGGAAAATCTCCCTTGTTTCTTTCTGAATTTTTTTTAGGAGCTCCCTTTTTGTGTTGTCCTCTTTGAGATTTGAGAATTTCCTCGTTGGTCGTTTTAAGCCTGTTCAGGGAACTCTCAACATTCCTTTGAGTAATTCCATCTCTGTGGCCTCTAATCCTCTCTTCATTTGTTTGTCTGGGAGAATTAGTTTGTCTCGAGGCAAGACGCCGGCCTGGAGACAGAGAGGTTGTGGGTTCAAATCCCAGCTGCACCGGTTGGGATTTTTATTTATGATTTCTCTCTGTGGCAACCACCCCTGGTGTCAGCAGCGAGGCCCGGCTTGAAGTTACTCATCGACGGAAAAAATATGAGTACCTCCGAAGTCGGAGTTATCTGCCTGTGCGGCGAGGGACCCCTGTGCACACGGCTGCCAGGGAAAAATGGATTAACACTCAAAATTCAGTTCCTAGTCTCTAGGGACTTCGTCAGAGGTAAAAGCTGGCGAAAAAAAATTGTCTGTCTACTGTTTATGAATCACTTCCATAGGACAGAATTGGCTGTATATAACACAGATGAACTCTCTTTCTCACTTCCATAGAACAGAATTGGCTGTATATAACACAGATGAACTCTCTTTCTCACTTCCATAGGACAGAATTGGCTATATATAACACTGATGAACTCTCTTTCTCACTTCCTTAGAACAGAATTGGCTGTATATAACACTGATGAACTATCTTTCTCACTTCCATAGAACAGAATTGGCTATATATAACACTGATGAACTCTCTTTCTCACTTCCATAGAACAGAATTGGCTGTATATAACACTGATGAACTCTCTTTTTCACTTCCATAGGACATAATTGGCTGTATATAACACTGATGAACTTTCTTTCTCACTTCCATAGAACAGAATTGGCTGTATATAACACTGATGAACTCTCTTTCTCACTTCCATAGAACAGAATTGGCTGTATATAACACTGATGAACTTTCTTTCTCACTTCCATTGACATAGACTTGCTGCACAAAGCGTTTTTCCTTTTCTGAAATGTTGTTTTAGTCTGTGCTATTCTGTTTTTTATTGGTGCGATGCATCTTCCATCTGATGTTATTATTGTGCCCAAGTATTTGAAATGTTGCACTTGTTTCAGATTTGTCCAGTTTACTTTTGTTTTGCATGATGGTGATGATTCTTTCTTCAATATGACCATTACTTCTGTTTTCTTAATATTTATACTGAGATCCAACTTCTTGCTTTATTTCATTTTCATGTTTATTGTTTCTTGTAGTTCATTATCTGTCTCTGCTGGTAAGACTGTGCCATCCGTACATCGCAAATTATTTAAGTTGTGACCGTTGACTTCAAATCCTTCATTCTCTGCTATTAATCTCATAATATTTTCGCTGTAAAGTGAAAACAAATCTGACGACAGAACACAACCTTGTCTGACTCCTTGTTTTATATATTGGAACTGTCCTGTTTGGCTGCTAATTCTTATAGCTGCTGTTTGTTGCCAGTACACGTATTTTAATGATGCTCAGATACTTGCCATTAATGTTTAATTTCTCCATTAAAAAAAAGGTAAAGTACCCCCGTCACGCCAAGTGGCGTATAGGGAATATGATGTTAGTGACCATCAATTTTACAGACCTGTGTAGTCCAGTTCACTAACCACTGAGATATCGCGGCTCCCTTAATTTCTCCAGCATATTGATTATTTGTACATGCTTTACTTTGCCAAATGCTCTTGTATCGTTTATGACGCTCATATATAGATCTTTCTTTACCTCTATAGGCACTTTCCTCACTTATTTCTAGCTTTATTTCTTTCCTTACGCGCCTCATGTTCATTTTTAGCGATATTGTGGTCACATTGCTCCTGAGACTATTAGTGCGAGGGTCTTAGTAGTCAGCGAAACCTGACTTATATAAGATGGCTACTAGATAGATTTTAGTACTTAGATAGTAATATAGTTATATATGTCATTGAGTAGTATTGTTATTACTTGTACTCCCAGCTCTCTCAATGCATCTTCAAGAACTGTTGGCACGAGTAAAAAAAAAAATAAACAAAGAATGGATAACTAAGGCAACATTCGAACTCTCGAGCGATTAGAAAAGGTTGCTCGAGATAGGTATAATAATAGGTATTAATGTGGGGCTACATATAAATGCCGGACAGTCGCCGTGCATTGTGTACGTTTTAGAAGTTTCTTTCATCCTTTAAGGAAAATATAATTAATCCGTATATCACAAGTTCTAGCTATATATATATATATCTTCTGCCTTTCAGCTCCCTGTGGAGTATAGGTCTTCAAACTTCAATAAACACTTACCAAGTCGTTCTGTTTCTTGCCATTCTTTTAAGATCATTCCATGTCTTCCCCATCATCTTCATCTCTGCTTCCATCTGTCTTCTCCAAGAATTCTTTGGTCTTCCTCTTTCTCTTTTCCCTGGTTATTCCAAAAAAGGGTCTGTTGTGTAATACTCTCAGTTGGCTCCCGCAGTGTGTGTCCTATCCAGCGCCATCGTCTTTGCTGTATCTCTTTATCCACTGGAATTTGACTGGTATATTTCCATAATTCTATGTTCCTGCCATTTCCATCCTTTTATCCTGCGTAAGTTTCCATTAATGAAAGTCTGTATCTTCATGAAAGTCAATTTTGTTGTTCTCCATGTTTCACAGCCATATAATAGGACTTACTTAACATTGGAGTTGAAAATGTGTATTTGTAATTAACCTAATTTCTTATATATATATATATATATATATATATATATATATATATATATATATATATATATAAACAAACCAGTGGAAGAGATCGATCACTTTATCTATCTTGGAAGTCACATTGATCGAGAAGTGGATACAAGCAAAGAAAGTAGAATCAGAATAGCTAAAGCAGCAATGTCTTTCAGAAGCCTTGAAAAGTTGTGGAAATCAAAACTCATCAGCACAGACACAAAACTTAGGCTATTCAAATCAAATGTACTATCAACCCTTACGTATGCGTGTGAAAGCTGGAAAACAACAAAAGATATAGAAACAAAGTTGAACGCATCCGAAAATAAATGTCTAAGAAAAATACTTGATACAGCGTGGAACGAATTCAAAACAAACGAGGAAATTAGAGAAATCGCCAATCAACCACTAATATCTTCAGTAATAAAGAAAAGACGATGGTCATATGTTCGACATGTGATGAGAAGAGATAACAACCGAATAGCAAAGCAAGCCTTCATATGGGAAACAACAGGTAAGAGAAAAATAGGAAGACCCAGGGAGACACTGAGAAGAACATTGATGAGAGAGGCAAGAGCAGCAGGATTCGGCTCCCTCAATGAGATAGAGCTGCTTGCACAGAACAGAGACAAATGGCGAGATTTGATAAAATATCTTTAAAAGAATTGAAAAACTGCTAGAACAAAAATTCAGATAGGACAAGGTGTATCTTGGTCTACGCCCTATGGGCCAGCTACGGCTCGAAAGGTCAATATATATGTGTGTGTATATATATTTATATATATACATATGTATATAAGAGAAATGTTTTAAAAATATTTTCATCGCTAAAAGTTTTGCCCCGACCGAAAGATGTCTAAATGACTAGTGAATGATAATGATAATCATGATGCTGATAATGACAGTGATGATGGTAATGTTGGCGATAATGATATAATACAATTGAGTCGACACGAAATTGATGGCTTTCCAACTTTCCCTGGTTATGATGAGGAGAAACAGCAGCTTGTCTATCTATGATGTACTAGATCTTCTATATCAACATACCTCCACTGCTGAGACTACGGCTCTCTTCACTTCATTATCCGGTCTGTTTTTTCGCAGATTACCAGAGAGAAAAAGTTAAGTTTTGTTCAGATGTGGGTAGCTGAACCCATTGTGCTTTCCTCAAACCAGCAAGCTCATGCTCTCCATAACTGTGATAGATTGTCATCTGAGATCAAAAATACCACGTCTTCTTATTCTTAGCTTTCATCCGTTAAGTGGGCGTTGATTGCGTTGTGTCGCTAGCAAAGACGTGGTACTTGCTTCTTTTTCACGATGTTTCCGTTTTCAGCATGGCCCTGGCATTGGCCATTTTTGGTTATTCGACTTTTAACTGTCAATGATTCTTTAACGTGCGCGAGTGCACACGGGACTTTCTGTTTTTTTTTTCAGCGTTATCCAAGAGAACCAGAGATTGGATCTCACGACCCAGGAATCAGGAGAGGTAACGTCGCGAGGAAACCACGGATCCGATTGTTTACAATGTCGCACCGCCTGCTGAAGTGGTCCAGACTGGAGACCTTCAACTCTAGAGATCAATGGTATCACGTGATCCATAGACCTTGACTTATCTGTGATTGAAACATGAATAAGAACATGCTATCGTATATAAATATAGATAAAGAAGGTGGAACAATAAAAGAAATCTAAAGCAAGATAGCAACAACAGTAGCAAATTGTTAAGACCTGGACAAAGTATGGAAATTAAAAAATACTAAGCAAGAAAACTAAAAATGTATATGACATTTGGCGTATTGATAGAGGGTTGGTATGAAGCAATCATGATAAGTCAGTATTTTGGTAACAATATTAGTGTCTTATGCTGGATATTGTTTTTTTGAACAGCTTCTCTCGTGGCTGAATCTGCCAATATTGGACAGACAGATCCATCCGCAGAACAAACAAGATGTATCCGTGGTGCCTAGCCCCGTCTCCTTTCTCCTGTGCCTTATGTCTTGTAAATTTGATATCATCACTGCCTCGAAAGTTGCTGAGTCATTTTTTAATTTTTTGTTTTTAATGCGATACGATCTGCAGCCAAATGTTCACATTTCAATACATTACCTACGCATGTAAAAACGGAAAACAACAAAAGAGATTGAGATAAAACTACGCTTTTGATGACAATTGCCTGAGAAAAATATTTTTTTTTTAACAATGGAATGAATATAAGACTAATAGAGATAAGAACAATAGCCATGCAAACAACGATCTCATCAACCGTTAGGAAGAAAAGATGAACATGTGTCGGGCATGTGTTGAGAAGAGACAACAAAATAATTTCAAAACAGCTTCTTCTATGGGAAACATCAGGATACAGAAAAAGAGGAAGACAGAGAGAGAGAGAGAGAGACACTAAAATAAACACTTATAAGAGAAGCAATGTTAGGAGGCATCGACTTTTAATATAAGATTGAGTATCTTGCCAAGAATAGAGGTGTTTGCGAAAAACACCGAATGCGTAATGCGACGTCTAGCGGCGCTGTAAGGATCAAGATCAAGACTCTATATTATTTATGTTTTATATTTCTCAAAATCACTTGCGTTGTTTGAGTGTCCTGCCTGAGTTATCATAAACTGTTGCTGTCTCATGTTTCTAAAAGTAACATTCATACTCGCAGACATGTCCCATAAAGGCAAGGCTTATTATTTACCTTTCACGCTATTCGTGTCACGTTTTTCGTCGTCACGTTGAACGTTTACATCGTCACCTTCAAATTCGCCACGTTTATCAAAGCTATATTCTTCCCATATATAAACCCATTGATATTAAAAGAGGAGTAAGACAGGGATGCATCCTATCACCAAGCTTTGCTCAATTTATACACTGAACAAATCTTTTAAAACATCACAGAGATGCCAGGTCTAAATATTAATGGAAAGACAATCAATCAATAATCTACCCTGTGCTGACGATACTGTATTACTAGCAGAAAATCCTAAAGATCTAGGATCAATTACTTAATGAAATAAACATGACAATTAAAAGATATGAATTAGATATGAATATCAAAAAGACTAAAACTAAGATCATAAACTAAGACAGAAAATCACCATAACATAAACAGAACATCAACATAACTATAGAAGGCAGACAACTAAAACAAGTAGAGGAATTCAAATACCTAGGAAGTCTAATGACAAACGATAATTCCCAAACAGCAGAGATAGAATCAAGATGCAACAAAGCTTGTCAAATCATTGGACAAATATCACCACTATTGTCCAACAAGGAAATAACTCTGGAGGCAAAACGAGCACTATACAATACAATCTTCATCCCACGTAGTGCCACCAATGCCAGACCTGGACACTAGATGCAAGAACAATAAGAAAAATAACCTCTACAGAGATGAAATGTGTTAGACGAATGACAGGAAACAGTCTGAGAGATAAGATCAGAAATGAAGAACTAAGAAAAAGCTAGGAATAGCCCCCGCCATAGAATATATAAGGAAACAACAGATAAAATGGTTTGGCCACGTGACAAGGCAGAAAGAACAAAACACAACACAACGAGTCTTCAACAAACGTTGTGAGAACACCAGACCCAAGAGTCGACCACGAAAAAGATGGGTCGATGGAATATTAGAAGCACTAGGAAACATAACAGCAGCAGAGACGAACAGAAGAGCAAAAGACTGCAAATTATATCTCCCCTCGACGCTGAAAGGCAGATGAGGAAGGAAAGAGAAAGAAGAAGAGGATAAACAAAGAAAATGTTCAAAACCTGTAAGTTGATATCAAAATTGAAGGAATACACCTGGAGACAGTTCAAAGCTACAACTACATTGGACATTTTATAACCAGTGATGGAAAATGTAACAATAACATTTTTTTTTAAATTGATAAAAGCAAAAAGTACTTTTAATGCCATGAAAAATATACTAACACCAAAATTAATAACATCAGGTCTAAAACTAAGAATAGCAAAATGTTACATCTTCTCAACATTCCTATATGGTGCAGAAACATGGACATTAGACAAGAAAACAGAACAGAAAATTGACACCTTTGAAATGTAGATTTATAGAAGAATAGGTAGAATTGGATGGAACGAAACGAAAACAAACAATGAAGTCTTAAAACAAGTAAAAATGAAAAGAGAACTACTAAATACAATTCAAACAAGGCAAATGAGATTTTTGGAGCATGTTAAAAGACACATCATCCTACTAAAAGTCATATTGGAAGGGAAAATGCAAGGTAAAAGAGTAAGACCAAGACTAACATGGACAAGTAACATCGAAAGATGGACAAATCAGCCTATGACAAACTTCACTATCAAAGCAAGAGACAGAGTGGAATGGTGCTCCATGGTAGCCAACCTTCGATGCAGCAGAGACGGTACTTAATGATGACGATGATAATTCCTCCTTTAACATATTATCCGAATCACTTGTATCTATATTATTTTAAAATCAGATTTATCACTGTCACCTTTATAAACGCCACATTTATTTATGTCACGTTTATGATAGAATTCACCTTTAAGCAATATCTCATTCGTGTTGACAGCTTTGTTATCGTTTATAACATTCTCGTCAAAAGTTAACATAATAACATAACACATCTTATTATTTTGCGTTAACCTTACGATTACCTCTCTTCGTTTTCAGCAATTAAAAAGATGCTAAATGGACGTTTTTTAAGCTGTGCCGTGATTTACAGAAAGCTGCGATATTTGACCCTTTTGACCCAGCACATTCGAATCAAGCACAGCATTTTTTCTGTTCAAATACAAGTCTTGTTTGACAACCGAATTTAGACTTGGTGAGATGTTAAACGAACGTTTGATGGACACTGTTAACAAATTAACACCAGGAAGTCAATATCATCATTATCATCATCATCATCATCAATCATCATGCCGGTTAGCTAGGCGATCATATACTTCCACAATTTTCTATCCACAGTATATAGTATCAGTTCTGCTGCTGACTGTATTCCGTGCCATGACAACACGCTATCTAGTATCTTCTCTCTTTGTCGTCCGCGATCTCCCTTACCTTGTATTTTGCCAGTTATAATCAAGTATTCCAACTCTTCGCTTCTCAAGATATGCCTGAAAGATGTCGCTTGTTTCTTTCTGATGTTTTTAGGAGTTCCATTTTTGTGTTTGTCTCTTTGAGAATTTCCTCGTTCGTCTTTTTAGCTATCCAGGAAACTCCCAACATTCTTCTGAGAAATCTCATCTCTGCGGTCTCTAATCGTCATTTCATTTATTCTGTATGATAGATTACAATATAAACAAATGAATGGCCCCCTCGAATTGTAAGGCCCTAAGCTGTAAATTCAAATAACTATATAAGAAATATCTCTACTAGACGTACAATCTTACATATATCGTGTCAGTAATATAGACAAAGAAGAAGGAACAGAAATAAATACCAAAATAATTATACCAAAAGCAAGAGAAGCATTGTACTGGGAAAAATATGTAAATCATCATAAATTTGTTAAATATAATAATAAAAATGTCCAACTCCAATGTTAAGTCAATCCTATTATGTGACTATGAAACATGGAGTACAATAAAAGTGACATTTATGAAGATACAGAAATTAATTAATGGATGCTTGCGCAGAATGAACGGATGGAAATGGCAAGTCAAAATCATTAACTTAGAATTATAGAAAAGTGCGAGTCGAGGAGTGGATAAAGGTATACCGAGAAGATAATGGCACTGGATAGGATACACACTGCGGAAACAACTGAGAGTGTTATACAACAGGCCCTTCTTTGTAATCCCCAAATAAAAAGACAAAGAGAAAGACGAAAATATTCTTGGAGAAGACAAATGGAAACAGAGATGTAAATGATGGGGAAGCCATGGAATGATCTTAAAAGAATGGCAAGAAACAGAACGGCTTGGAAAGTGTTTGTTGAAGACCTATGCGCCACAGGGAGCTGAAAGTGTTTGTTGAAGACCTTTGCTCCACAGGGAGCTGAAAGTGTTTGTTGAAGACCTTTGCTCCACAGGGAGCTGAAAGTGTTTGTTGAAGACCTATGCTCCACAGGGAGCTGAAAGTGTTTGTTGAAGACCTTTGCTCCACAGGGCGCTGAAAAGTATAATAAGCTGTAGCTTATTTAGCTTAAACCTAAATCAGACCTTTCCTGTTGTTTTCCTTCAGCCGACTTAACTTGACTGCCCAGACTTTGCTTCCACTGGGGAACTGAAATCGGATCTTCATAGTTTTAGTTTACTGAACTCGATGCAAAAAGGCAGTTTGAGGAGTTCACATAAAAACATAAACTCCACCTTTCTTATTCTGGCTTTTACTAGATGACTACTAGAGGAATAGACTGTCCTATTCGTCAAACATCCTTAGAATAATCTTTGCTGGGAGTGAATGCGTTGTATTGTGTTTTATTTGCGCCTTTTCTCCCAAAACATCCGACTTCAGCACTGCTTAATACAGGGTTGCCATCCCTCCTCGATCCCTACTCGCTTGGCCAGACTAGACTGGCTAGTCTGTTTCAAGAGGCACCGCGGGGCGGTGGAGTTATGCGTCTGGATGGTTCTGGTTCCCGAGTCCTGGCGCAAATCATAAGCTAAGAGTCGCTGACAGCTTCCAGCTCTTTGTTGTCAGGCGCCTTGGCTCTGAAACATTAAGTCATATTTATCATCCATAGATTCACCACAGTCACATTTATCATCCATAAATACATTGCAGTTTCATTTATCATCCACAGATACATCACAGTCACATTTAAAATCCATAGATACATCACAGTCACATTTATCATCTATAAATACATCACAGTCACATTTATCATCCATAGATACATCACAGTCATATTTATCATTCATAGATACATCACAGTCACATTTATCATCCATAGATACATCACAGTCACATTTATCATCCACAGATATATCACAGTCACATTTATCATCCATAGATACATCACAGTTACATTTATCATCTATAGATACATCACAGTCACATTTATCATCCATAAATACATTGCAGTTTCATTTATCATCCACAGATACATCACAGTCACATTTAAAATCCATAGATACATCACAGTCACATTTATCATCTATAAATACATCACAGTCACATTTATCATCCATAGATACATCACAGTCATATTTATCATCCATAGATTCATCACAGTCACATTTATCATCCATAGATACATCACAGTCACATTTATCATCCACAGATATATCACAGTCACATTTATCATCCATAGATACATCACAGTTACATTTATCATCTATAGATACATCACAGTCACATTTATCATCCATAGATTCATCACAGTCACATTTATCATTCATAGATACATCACAGTCACATTTATCATCTATAGATACATCACAGTCACATTTATCATCCACAGATTCATCACAGTCACATTTATCATCCATAGATACATCACAGTCACATTTATCATCCATAGATTCATCACAATCACATTTATCATCCATAGATACATCACAGTCACATTTATCATCCATATATTCATCACAATCACATTTATCATCTATAGATTCTTCACAGTCACATTTATCATCCATAGATACATCACAGTCACATTTATCATCCATAGATTCATCACAGTCACATTTATCATCCATAGACACATCACAGTCACATTTATCATCCATAGATACGTCACGGTCACATTTATGTCGATAGCGTCCATGTCACGTCTCTAGGAACATCAACAATAAAGTCTGATCAAAACTGATTAGTCACTGGCACATCCTGCCCTGCCCTGCTGGCAGTCGTACACTGACAAACGATAAGACAAGACACACGAGAAAGCTCGTTACGGATAATTAAACTTTCTAACAACAGACCACAACAATATGTTGCTCATGTGAGAAACTCATAAATCAGCCTTAAGAGAAATGAGCTGGAACCAGAGAAACAGAAACTCAATTCCATTTTAACAATTGCTAGTTTTTTGTCTTTTCTTATCAAACCCGTAATTCTTTTACTTATATATGTTTGATCTTACGTATTTATTCCTTTCTTATGTAGTGTGAGATCAAAGTGGAATGAAGAAAAATAAATGTGGATAGTTTAGTCATCAAATTGAAGCAATGCGTCATTGAAACAAAGATTGAATTGATTGATCGATTTTAGCCAAGCGTTGAGTTTTAATCTATTCTTTCGCATTCGTTTCACAGGTGAGTGTTGTCGACAGGTGAATATGGGTGAGGCACTGATACGAGTTTCAACGTTTAAAAAAAAAAGGAAAATCGAAAGACGGGAAAGGTTGGTCGGAAATTAGTGTAGAAGTTGCTGGTGATGATGATGGTAATAATAATGGTGATGATGCTGGTGATAATAATGGTGATGATGCCGGTGATAATAATGGTGATGATGCCAGTGATAATAATGGTGATGATGCTGGTGATAATAATGGTGATGATGCTGGTGATAATAATTATGATGATTCCGGTGATAATAATGGTGATGATGTTGTTAATAATAATGGTCATGATGCTTGTGATAATAATGGTGATGATTCCGGTGATAATAATTATGATGATGCTGGTGATAATAATGGCGATGATGCTTGTGATAATAAAGGTGATGATGCTGGTGATAATAATGGTGATGATGCTTGTGATAATAATTATGATGATGCTTGTGATAATAATGGTGATGATGCTGGTGATAACAATGGTGATAATGCTTGTGATAATAATGGTGATGATGCTGGTGATAATAATGGTGATGATGCTGGTTTTAACAATGGTGATGATGCTGGTGATAATAATGTTGATGATGCTGGTGATAATAATTATGATGATGCTGGTGATAATAATGGTGATGATGCTGGTGATAATAATGGTGATGATGCTTGTGATAATAATGGTGATGATGCTTGTGATAATAATGGTGATGATGCTGGTGATAATAATCGTGATGATGCTGGTGATAATAATGGTGATGATGCTTGTGATAATAATGGTGATGATGCTGGTGATAATAATGGTGATGATGTTGGTAATAATAATGGTGATGATGCTTGTGATAATAATGGTGATGATTCCGGTGATAATAATTATGATGATGATGGTGATAATAATGGCGATGATGCTTGTGATAATAATGGTGATGATGCTGGTGATAATAATGGTGATGACGCTGGTGATAACAATGGTGATGATGCTTGTGATAATAATGGTGATGATGTTCGTGATAATAATGGTGATGATGCTGGTGATAACAATGGTGATGATGCTGGTGATAATAATTTTGATGATGCTGGTGATAATAATGGTGATGATGCTGGTGATAATAATGGTGATGATGCTGGTGATAATAATGGTGATGATGCTGGTGATAATAATGGTGATAATAATGGTGATGATGCTGGTGATAATAATGGTGATGATGCTGGTGATAATAATTATGATGATGCTGGTGATAATAATGGTGATGATGCTGGTGATAATAATGGTGATGATGCTGGTGATAATAATGGTGATAATAATGGTGATGATGCTGGTGATAATAATGGTAATGATGCTGGTGATAATAATTATGATGATACTGGTGATAATAATGGTGATGATGCTGATGATAATAATGGTGATGATGCTTGTGATAATAATGGTGATGATTCCGGTGATAATAATTATGATGATGCTGGTGATAATAATGGTGATGATGTTGTTAATAATAATGGTGATGATGCTTGTGATAATAATGGTGATGATTCCGTTGATAATAATTATGATGATGCTGGTGATAATAATCGTGATGATGCTTGTGATATAATGGTGATGATGCTGGTGATAATAATGGTGATGATGCTGGTGATAATAATGGTGATGATGCTGGTGATAATAATGGTGATGATGCTTGGTAGAGTTCGCCCGATACCCAAAGGAATGTACCTATTCATCATCCGCCCTTAGAAGAATGTTAAGGGGGGGCTTGTCTGCGTTGTGTTGTTGTTTTATAATCTAACTGTGATATTTGCGCCTTTCGGCCCAACACATCCGACTTCAGCACGACATTCATTTTTGAGTACCGGGTTGTCCCCTCTTCGATCCCTACTCGCTTGACCATACTAGAAAGGTTAGTCTGTTACTGGAAGCACCACGGAGAGGTGGAGCATGGTCTGGATGGTTCTGGTTCACCGATCCTGGAGCAATCCATCATCTGTGTGGGTCGCTGACAATTTCCAGCTCTGCTGCTGCCAGGCGCCTTTGCCTCCAATGGTGATGAAGATAATTACGTACGGCCACATGGTCGATACGAACACCTCGCTGGTAGATCTTGGCATGGGGCGTGACCGAGGTTTCCTGATGTCTTTGTGGCATGTGAAGAGACATACTATTCTCTACTAAAAGTCGTCTTGGAAGGGAAGGTACAAGGCAGACTAAGACTACAGTGGACTGAGAACATCAAAAGATGGGCAGGTACACCCATGACAACGTGCGCTATCAAGACAAAAAGACAAAGTAAAGTGGCGCTCCATGGTTGCCATCCTTCGATGTGGAGACGGCACCCAATGAATGAAGCTGAAGCTTTCCCATCCACGAGGAAATGCATTACTAGATTTGATGTAATCCACATACCTCCATACTGGGGATTGCGACGATTCTAACCTCATCAGCCAATCGATTGTCTCGCAGATTGTTACCGGGAACAAGTCCATCTACTTCTTCATTTGCGTTTTCTCAACACGTCCTCCTATTCACTATCCGTCATTACAAGAATGATGAAGGGCGTAGTAGTCAGCTATGAGTCGCTGACCTCTTGTAAGGTCAAAAACGTTGGAGCAGCATGAGAAGTCAACAGATGTGCAAAACACAGCAGAACTATCTCTCTTCGACGCTGGAAAAGCAAATGAAGAAAAGAAAGCGGAAAAAAGAAATAAAAACAATTAATTTGTAGACTACAGTGGTGTAAAGTTAACAAGGGTCCAAGTAAGGAGTATACAAGTGAAAAATAGAGGAGGTGATAAAGAGTGAGAGTGAGAGAGAGTGAGAAAGAGAAAGAGAGATAGTGTGAGAGTGAGAGAGAGACCAACAAAGAGAGAGAGAGTGAGTGAGAAACAGAGAAAGAGGGAGAGGGTGAGAGAGAAAGAGAGCGAGAGAAAGAGTGAAATAGAGTGCAAGAGACGGCGAGAGAGAGCTAGGGAGAGAGAGTGAGAGAGTTAAAAGGACAGTATGTTTAAATAAAACGCACTCTGAGACAAGCCGAATGTTCGTTAAAAAAACACGTTTAATCTGTAGGGGGTAAAAATGACCTTGTAAAGTTAACACAGAAGCAAACAAGAGATATAATAACATTTACTAGGGCAAATAAGGAGGTGAGAAGATCGATAGCTTGTTTTTAAGAGGAGTCGACAAAATGCCTCCAGCAGAAAACGATCTCAAATTATCGAAACTTTTTAGCTTGACAGAATCAACAAAGAAATAGGAACGGGAGATAAATATTGTAAAACGGAAATAACGTATCATTAATACCAGAGGATACATTGATTGTGGTTGAAAGAGGAACAGCGAAAGAAAGTAACAAATCAACAAAATTGTGTAGCTGGAATACAAAATTAATAATTACTGCCAATGTTAATTCGATTTTTTTTTTCAAAAACTATTGAGCACAACATGTTTGGTGCTTGGAGCAAAAATATTTGAAATTAAAAATTACTGGGTGGCATTCAACCCTTCAACCAACTTATTCAACACTCGTTTTTTAATAAAAATTATTTTTATGTTGAGTATTATATTAATTGCATAAAAGTAGACAGCAAGGATATATAAAAAAATAATAAAGAACATGTACTGGCAATACAAGGGTGTCCGGTTAGCGCAATCGATAGGCGGTTGGCTTACCACGGCAACAGCCGGGGTTCGTTCCCTGGCGAGGACACCTGGGTTTTACTAATTCCCTAAAAATTAGTGGGAGCCGGGATAGCTCAGTGGTTAGTGAACTGGACTACTACGGACAAGGGGTAGGGTTCGATCCCAACCGACGGCTCCGGGTTCACCCAGCCTTAAATGGGTACCGGATTTTTTCTGGGAAAGTAAAGCAGCACGGGCGTAATACCGACCACATTACCCCAAAAATCATGTGCTGAAGGTCTGTAAAATATAGGGTCACTAACACCATATTTCCCTATACGCCACTTGGCGTGACGGGGGGTACTTTACTTTTTTTACTTACTGGCAATACAAAGCGGCCATAAAAACTGAAAATTATTTGGGAATGTTTCAACAAATAAATCAGGGTGTTATGCAAGGTTGTGTGCTGTCACCAGATATGTATAGTGAAATTATTTTAAGATTCATAAGGGGCATGCCTGGAATAACAATCGGAGGTCATAATATAAATAACCTCAGGTATGTTGATAATACAATCTTAATCGCTAAGAGTGAAAATAAGTTACAAGAAATGTTAGACATTATAGTGAAAGAAAGCAAAAATAAAGGACTAAGCCTTAAAAGCAAAAAGACAGAAGTAATAGTAACAATAAAGAAAAAGACATCACCTCAGTGCAAAATAAAGACAAGTGGAACAATATTAAAATAGGGATAGGGATTTAAATATATGAGAACATTGTTAACCTCAGAAGGTAGATGTATAATAGAGGTGAGATGCAGAATGGCTCAGGCAAAAGCAACTTTCCAAAATATTAGGAAGATACTATGCAATCCATTTTTGATAATAGAAACAAGAAAAAGAGTTCTTAAATGTTATGTAGAGCCAGTCTTAACAGACGGAGGTTAATCATGGACAATAGGACAACAGAAAAGAAAATCACTGGAGTCTGCAGATATGTGGTTTTACAGATGAATGTTCTGAGACAGCTAAGAAGAGAAATGAACACGTTCTGAAAGTGATCAAAGCAAAAAAAGAGCTAATTTCCAATATTAGGAAGAAACAATCATCATTTTTAGGTCACGTAATGAGAAGGGAACAGTCGGAATATATTGTAACAACTAGGAAAATAGGACGAAAAGATAGAGGGAAGCCATGAGCAACATAAAGAAATAACAAGTCATGAGCAACATGAAGAAATAACAAGTCATGAGCAACATGAAGAAATAACAAGTCGTGAGAAACATGAAGAATTAACAAGTCATGAGCAAAATGAAGGAGTAACAAGTCATGAGCAACATGAAGAAGTAACAAGTCATGAGCAAAATGAAGGAGTAACAAGTCATGAGCAACATGAAGAAGTAACAAGTCATGAGCAACATGAAGAATTAATAAGTAATGAGCAACATGAAGAATTAACAAGTCATGAGCAAAATGAAGGAGTAACAAGTCATGAGCAAAATGAAGGAGTAACAAGTCATGAGCAACAAGAAGAAGTAACAAGTCATGAGCAACATGAAGCAGTAACAAGTCATGAGCAACATAAAGAAGTAGCGCGTCATTTAAAATGTCGGCAACACGAACAGATCATCACACTAAATAATGAGTTATAGGGCACGGTTGTAACACACACTTGCTACTATAGCTTGTTTCATAACTCGTGCCCAACATTTAAAATCGATAGCTTTTTAACCGCTTGTTGTAAGTTGTTCAAAAATTGCATGTAAAGTGATAATGATTAGAACCCAACAGGGAATTAATTTCATAAAAAAACATTTGGTTATTATTGTTGCTTATTTGATTTATATAAATTTATAACGACCCATTGATGTAGTCAAAACTTAATGTTTACAGTATGTTAAGTTAAAAATAGCGAGTAAAAATCCATACACGGTAAAATTGACGTGTTTGCACGCTTTTACCATGGTTTTTTGAAAAATTTAGACACTTGTAAAAAACACGAGAAATTGTGTGTTCCATTTCCGTTCATTCATAGGTGATTACGTGGAACGATAACATTTATCATGAGTCTTAAAATGAAATTATGCAGTTTACAAAACATCGCAATAAAAATGTATGACTATTTTTGCAAAGAGGCTAAACGAGGAAGATTATTTCATTCTTTAGAAAACCCTGAGAATAGGACAAGACACATTTGGATTTATCTAAACGGTCATTTAATCGCTGGATTCAAGCACGTGACCGTCAATGTTCAAAATATACAAAATCACAAGGAAGAGCAAAAATGTTGGATAATTTCGACAGTGAACTTATTTGAAGTGAAATTCGCAAAATGTTGGGTATGAATGAAACTGTTACAATAAGAAAATTAAAAGTATCGCTGAAAAAGAACAACAGTATTGAAATATCAAAGTCTACATTATGGAGGAATGTGAGAGCTGCAGGCTTTACATTAAGAAAGTATTCCAATGGACGAAACATCATCTGTGAGAAGCCACATATAGTAGTCATGAGAAGCAAGTATTTACGTGAAGTAAAAGAGGTGCGCAAGCAAGGTTATGATATTGTGTATTTGGATGAAACATGGATTAATGCTCACCACACTAACCAAAGGGAATGGCAGTCATCAGATGGAAATATTAAGAGATTAATACCTAGCAGCAAAGGACAGCACTTGATAATTGCTCATGCACGTAGTCGACAACATGGACTAATACAGAATGCAGAGCTCATTTTTCTTTCAAAATCCATAGACAATCGGGATTATCACTCTGAGATGAATGGTCACATATTTAGACATTTGATTGAAAATTCTGTTCTCCCATCACTAGATCGACCATCTTGCCTAATAATGGACAATGCAGCGTACCACAACATTGTTGCACTTGAAGATTAAGTCCCGACGTCATCCAGTACAAAAGATGCTATTAAGATATGGCTCACAAAGGAGCACATACAATTTAATAACATGTACTTAAAACCTGAATTACTATCTCTAGTAAAGCAAAAACAAAGGACAAAGATTTTTCAAATAGATAAGATTATCCAAGAACACGGTCATATAAGTTTGAGGCTGCCACCTTACCATGCTCATTTAAATCCAATAGAACTAATCTGGGCAAAACTAAAAGGACAAGTGGCAGATGAAAATACAACATTCAAAATATGCGATGTAAAGACTCTTGCTAATCTCGCTTTATTAAATATAGACAAAGATTATTGGGCTAAATGTGAAGACCACGTCTTAAAACAGGAAGAGCAATATTGGAAAAATGATGGTTTGTGGAATGTTCAACCCCAAACAGTTATTAATCTTTTAGACTCGTCTGATTCAGAATGCAAATATATAGCCCCCACAATGTTGGCCCCTATATTACCTAAAATTAGTTCAACAAACGGTCCTTATCAGGACCACACAACTATGAAAATTGGACATACAGGTATACCTTGATATTATCGTTCGTCCTCGAACTGAGAAGACAATAATTCTCCTGGTGATTTGTCTTATTAGGTTATTTCCCCATTACGGCCACGCCTTTACCTAGTGAAAATTAATCACAGACCAGCAACTACGGTAATTTCTATTATTTAGGGGTTCACCATTTACAATTTTGACAATTATCAAAGAAATTCGCCGCTTTAAGAAAACTGCAGCTGCAAGATATTTGTTAAATATACATTTAAAGGGTCTTTTGCATTCTAATAACATTTGGAAAATTTCAACAGTTTTTAACAAACGGTTACTGAGTAATAGCGTTTTGAAGTTGGGCACGTGATTTGAAACGAGCTATTGTTATAGCTATTAGACTCGAATAGACGTTTTGTGTAGGCCAGAATCTTGTCTGCCTCAGATGATGAACAATTTTATGAATTGTCAGGTTCACCGGCAGGAGGAGGCCACGGTGTCACGATTACACCCCTCTTCCTTTCGCCCGTGTGACATGACCCTAAAGGTATGAAACATTTTCCTGTAGGGGTCACTTCAGATTGACTCCTGTTTGTAAAGCTCTGTATAACGAGTTTCCTATCATCGTCAATTTAAATGAGAAACAGATTATGGAATAATTTTTCTTTTCAATAAAAAAAAAAAATAGTTCATCGGTTTAATGTGAACGCAGTCTAGACATATTGATGTGAATCCTGGACAATCGGACAACAGACAGGAGAATCATCGAAGCCAACCAAAATGTTGTTTTACAGAAAAATATTGATAAGATCACGGACACCTAAAAATGAATACTGAGAACATTTCTGAAAGAGGACAAAGCAAAAAGAATGCTGAAATTCAAAATTAATCAGCCGTAAACAGAGAATGGCTTGGAAAAATTTCAACAGCAGAGCTACTAAACAGCCGAGAGGATAGAAAGTTGTATAAAAACATAATCACTTACGTCAGCAGGCACGGGGTGCTTGATGATGATTAATTCAGCTTCTACTAGATCTGGCTGACATTTTTGCAACAGGAGCAAGCTTTCTGTTTTTTCTTTTTTTTTTTTTTTGCTGTCGTTGTTTTTCTTAGATTCGTTGTTCTTCACTCTTTTATTTTTATATTAATGACATCAGTTATTCACTGTTAGAATCAACATCAGTGTACACCGGACGAATCCATAGGTGCTTCGATTTTCTTATGGAATTATCGAGAATCTTTGAAGGGATTCTGACCCACCTACACGAACCCTTGCACGGGCTGGGATCCATCGCTGTGGGGAGAGGTTATTTTTCTTGCTGATAATTTTGTTAGGACAGCAGCCAATTTTTTTTTCCTACTCTTTTTTATTTTACATTGTCAAGGGTTCTTTAACGTGCGCAAATCTTTTTTTTTTTTTTTTTTTTTTTGGGGGGGGGGGGGGGGGGGGGTGTCGTTATTCGAAAGGGTTATACATCGGAGCGCACTACCCAGAAACCTGGAGAGGGAAAAAGTAGGAAGAAACCACGGATTCATTTTCTTTAGTTAAGAAAAAAAAATTGTTTTCTCTATTATGGAATTGAACCCTTGACTTTACTGTTCATAGGTTGATATCTTAGCTGTAGTCCAACCAGCCCCCAATGCGGAAGCCATTTGAGAGTATTACACAACAGGCCACTTTTGGAATCCACAGGGAAAAAGACAAAGAGGAAGGTCAAGGAATTCTTGGAGAAGACAGATGGAAGCAGAGATGAAGATGATGGGGAAGACATGAAATGATCTTAAAAGAATGGCAAGAAACAGAACGGCTTGGAAAGTGTTTGTTGAAGACCTATGCTCCACGGGGAGCTGAAAGGCAGAAGTAGAAGAACCAGCCCTCAACTGACGTACATTTCATATGAATATAATTGTCGGATAATGTAATAATAGTTAGAACACAACAGTTATCACCGCTGATCATCCAACGTTAGCATTTTGGTAACTTCTTAGAAAAGGCCCCGAAAACCTATGGATATACGTGCGTTATCGTAGCGTCATTATTTGATGGAAAACTCCGAGTATAATTACAAGATGGTTCGCACAATGGGCACAACGAATGGTCATATAATGTACCGATTTTTTTTCAAACTGATGCATGTAATCTGACGAAATATTCAGTGATGACCTCTCGTGAGCTTTTAGGCTAAGAATTGAGCAAGAGGTCGGGGTCTGAGAGTGATAATCTGAGAGAGAGATTATGCTCAGGGAGGGACTGTGATACTGGTCAGAGATAATTAGTCTCAGTAAATTGTGATAATTTACAGTGACAATGTGTGTCGAGATAACGAGGAGGCAAATAATAATAAATGACAATTATTCAAGAAGAAAACATCCGAGGCGAGAAATCAGTGATTCATTTCAGGAGAAGAGGTGTGTTTACAACAGTCGGAAACAAATTTACAAATAATCAACAACAGCAAAAAACAAAGAACAATAGACAACGTAAAGCAGGATGACGAGAAACATTACAAATATGCAAACAATACAGTCATGTTGAAATACAGTCACGAAGAAATATATACAGCCATGAAGAAATATATACAGTCATGTTGAAATACAGTCATGAAGAAATATATACAGCCATGAAGAAATATATACAGTCATGTTGAAATACAGTCACGAAGAAATATATACAGCCATGAAGAAATATATACAGTCATGTTGAAATACAGTCATGAAGAAATATATACAGTCATGAAGAAATATATACAGTCATGAAGAAATATATACAGTCATGAAGTAATATATACAGTCATGAAGAAATACAGTCATGAAGAAATACAATCAGGATGAAATAAAATCATGAAGAAATACAATCATGAAAAAATACAATCATGAAGAAATACAGTGAAGTATGAACACAATCATGACGAAAAATAGGCACAAGGACTATAATTTAAGGAATAATCATTTGGTATAACTTGCAACAACGATTTATATAACTTGCAACAACGATTTATAAAACTTGCAACAACGATTTATATAACTTGCAACAGGGAGCCACGATAGCTCAGTGGTTAGTGAACTGGACTACAAAGGACAAGAGGTAGGGTTCTATCCCAACCGACGGATTCACCCAGGCTTTAATGGGTACCTGATTTTTTTCAGGGAAAGTGAAGCGGTACGGGCGTAATACCGACCACATTACCCCAAAAATCATGTGCCGAAGGTTTGTAAAATATATAGTCACTAACACCATATTCCCTATGCGCCACATGGCGTGACGGGGGGTATTTTACTATTTTTTTTTAATAACTTGCAAATCCGATTTATATAACTTGCAACAACGATTTATATAACTTGCAACAACGATTTATAAAACTTGCAACGACGATTTACATAACTTGCAACAACAATGTATATAACTTCCAACAGCGATTTATATAACTTCCAACAGCGATTTATATAACTTCCAACAATGATCTATATAACTTCCAACAACGATTTTTATAACTTCCAACAACGATTTATATAACTTCCAACAACGAGTTATATAACTTCCAACAACGATTTATATAACTTCCAACAACGATTTATATAACTTCCAACAACGATTTATATAACTTCCGACAACTATTAGCGCTACACACCTGACAATAAAGCATGGCCCAAACCCCTTCGTTTTATCTTCAACTTCAAATTTCACTAACAAAATGTTACAAGTTTTATTACAAAACACACACTTCTCTTTCATATGTTATATCCTCTAAAGGAAGAGTTCCCTGGTCAATATGTGTAACCATCTTCTCTCTCCCCCTCCCCCCTCCCTCCAACCTTCACCGCCAAACCAATCCCAGAAATCAACAGCGGCGGTACACAATTCAGACAGTATTCTCTGCAGCGATTGGACACTTGTCGGGATGTCTGGCCACAAGGGACGCGGAACAATGACGAGAAGAAAATGGTCATAAACTGAAGCCAGGAGTTACTCAATTCTGGGAGTCTGTTGGAGTTGTTCATGAGTCATCACATTCAGAGTACATAAAGAGAAATCAATAACCCAGGCCGTCCATCTTGTGGTAGTTAGTGTTTGTACTTGGACCATTTCAGGAGGTCTAGTCAGAAAATGAACTCGCCTACATCGGGTAGGGAGCTGATGAGAGGTCATAGGACGCAATGGCAGAGATGGTTTATGTTTTTGAGGTCGACGGAGAGTGGCGTGAGAATGCTCTTTGTGAGTGGCTGTACCCTTTTCCCAATACAGAGACAAATTTCATATTTTCGTATTTAAAATCCGCTGTTTTCAGTAATTTGAGGTTTGAGTTTTCATTATTTTGTCAAACGATTTTCTTATTTCCATCCCAATTTGCCTTTCAGCTTCGAGTTGAGATATAATTTGCTGTCCTTTGCTCTACTGTTGGCATCTGCTGCTGTTTCCTAGTATTTCTAATATTTCATCAAACGATCTTTTTCGTGGTCAGCCCTTGTGTCTAGTGTTCTGGCAACGGTTTGTTGTGTTGCATTTTAATATTTCTGTCTTATCACACGACCAAATTCTTGTATCTGTTATTTCTTTATGTATTATGTGGCGGGAATTATTACAACTTTTAAAGATGGTTGTCTCTTCCTTTCGGTAAGAAGGTGGTATTTCCTATTGTAGCTATTGAAATCGTTTGCTCACGTTGATAGTATGCCAAGGGATCCCATACCATATAGAACATATTGTAAACAAATTGGAGTGGAAGACGAGTCCGTCGTATAAGTAACGTAAAGTGTCCCGTCACGCCAAGTGGTGTATAGGGAATATGGTGTTAGTAACCATCAATTTTACAGACCTTCGGCACATGATTTTTGGGGTCATGTGGTCGGTATTACGTCCGTGCCGCTTTACTTTCACAGAAAAAAAAATCTGGTATCCATTAAGGGCTGAGTGAACCTGGAAGCCGTCGGTTGGGATCGAACCCTACCTCTTGTCCTTTGTAGTCCAGTTTACTAACCACTGAGCTATCGCGGCTCCCGAGTCCGTGGTATACCCAGAGTAAAACGCGCTGATAACATCAGAGAAACGCTACAACAGCACAGAGGCGGATATTCAGAGGAGGCAACAAAGACCACGACTTCTCTAATGTTTGATCAGAATACAAAACACAATCACATTCCAGCTCAATGAGTCAAACGTCAGTGTACAACCAGCAATGGTATTCCCTAGTATAGCCGTGATATCATTCAAATAATTCAAGCCGTTACTAATAGGCTTCAATGTCCATGGAGTTCAAAATCAGTACAACCGTACAACGACACCTATCAACCTAACACTGATACGAGACCTGGGTAGCTCATTTCAGCAAACAGCTCCTCGTTGCCATGGAAACAGAAAAACTACCAATAAGATGAAGTTGTTATCTTTTTATTCAAACATAAAGAAGTAGAGCAAATAAGCGTTTGTTTTATTTTGTGCCTCCAGTAAGAATCACTGCGCTACATCTTTATATATGCATAAAAATAACTATAAGAAAACTGTAAGAGACTTTCATTAACAACAAAACCGTGTTTTTCTCATAACTTATGATGCACATAACTACGCTAGTGTGATGTAATTATAATTATGATAATTTATTGAAGGAACTATTTTACATAGAGCAAATTGCTGTAAAGTCATGGCGCAAATAATCAGGTTAAAGGTGAACCTGTAAGTCCGGTCTCACGTCCTGGCCTCCTCAAGTTTCGAATCCACTGTCCGTCCCTGTAGCACTATCAATTGACATTGGTTGAGGCTGACAGAAGGGCAAAAACTATGACCTTGCACTTTCCTTAACATCCCAGTGGGTATGAGGAAATGGAGAGAGAGAGAGAGAGAGAGAGAGAGAGAGAGCGATGGAGACAGAGAAATAGAGAGAGATGGAGAGAGAGAGAGATGGAGACAGAGAAATAGAGAGAGATGGAGAGAGAGAGAGAGAGAGAGAGAGAGAGAGAGAGAGAGAGAAATAGAGAGAGATGGAGAGAGAGAGAGAGAGCGATGGAGAGAGAGAAATAGAGAGAGAGAGGAGAGAGAGAGAGATGGAGACAGAGATGGAGAGAGAAAGAGGAGAGAGAGAAAGTATAAACGTTTGGAGAACAGTCTTTATTAACACTCGGAAAGTTCAATATGTCTTCGGTCTCCTTTAGTAGACGACAAAGGAGAATGATTCCAGAGGCTCGCTGGTTATGTTATATTCCGTTCACACTAGTTTTTGTTGTAGAGTAGTGGTTGTGAAGTGACCTGCCGAGAACAAGACCCGGATTCGATCCCGATCGATCGCTTTCTTCTTCACACAGCCTTTTGGGAAAGAAGGGCAGCAATAGAGTAGTTTGGTTTATACGAGGTTGGTGCCCTTGCTTTTTAATGATCTTAGCATTTTTTGTTCGTAGAAAAAAAAAAAAAACAACAACTGTGGTGCACATTTTCAGATGCTGGTGGAGTCTCAAAAGCCGCGTCGCTCCGAAAAAAAAAAAAATTAGTTAAATCTGGAATTTGAACCAAGATCGTTGAAGTCAATAACGAGCGCACTGCCTACTCAGCACTCGCAACAACACCATATAAAAGCAATAGTATGCAATGTATACTTGTAACAGTCACACAATGCCACACCACAACTTAAAGTAACACCTGCAGGAAGGAAAAAGTTCCGTAACGGAAGAAGGTATTTTTACCTAACGTGTGATTTGTTTATTATTGTACCCTTTCCTACCGTAAAATTGCAACAATATGTCTTTACTTTTTTTTTTTTTATTATTCTTTTTTCTTCTCTTTCGCTCCAATTTCTACACTGATGTTAATAGTTGTAAGCAAGGTTTTCCCGTGGGTATACAGAGATCGTTATTTCACGAAAATGACATTCAAACAAGAAATCAAATCATTAATAATGACAACCAAAAAAGCCTCTTGTAATATTGATAAAGATATAATTGAACGGTAAAATACTACAAATAAAGACATATATTTCTCTGCAAGATTCAATGGTCTAGTTTTCATTTATAGAAACATGCGGGATACTTTGTGTTTTAGATGGGAAATTGATCCAGCGTGTCATTTAACTTAATTA
Organism: Megaustenia siamemsis; assembly: GCA_032433765.1. Classification (NCBI taxonomy): domain Eukaryota; kingdom Metazoa; phylum Mollusca; class Gastropoda; order Stylommatophora; family Ariophantidae; genus Megaustenia; species Megaustenia siamemsis. The sequence goes on along the minus strand of JAVIAB010000160.1, from coordinate 22,155,439 downwards.
TGGTGAAGATGCCCCAGGAAATGTTAACGTGTCTGTCTGAATATGAACGAGATTTCATTTGTTAACAATTCTGTCGCTATTTTCGTTCTCTAAGGATTGTTTTCTGTAATTTGTACAGTTATTCTTTTTAAATCTCTCTATCCTGTCTAACAAGCGAGTGGAGATCTAAGAGTGAAGGTAACCGATACTCAAATATGCTAAGCTGAAGTTGGATGTGTTGAACCAAAACCCCAGGGCAACGCATCTACGCCCATATAGCGACCCTCTAAGAGCGGGTGGTAAAAAAGACTATTGAGTTATTGAGTTATTAGCGGGTCATCATCAATGCACTCCGAACATGTCTATAGGTGCTCAGATCAATCTCCGCAGCAAGTCTCGAAGTGTCCTCTCCGCAGCAAGTCTCGAAGTGTCCAGCGACTGACGACTCCAGTTCTGTGCTGGTTTATTAGTCTTCTTACACGCCCACTAGGTTTCTCGTTTCTAGCTGTGCCCATCTTAACTCCCATCTCTTTCACCCTAAGGAGTGACGTGGACTCATGGTTGTCGAAGTCCTGTATCCTTCTCACTTCCCGGAGGGCATTGATGATGTCCTCCCGATCCATTGGTTGACCGTCCTCAACAATAGAGCAGCTAGCTAGTTCGCTCTTTCATTTCCCCGTACTCCCGCATGTCCTGGGACGTAGACAAATGTGAACTTATGTATTGTTGACTTCTGCAAGGACTCTATCCATTGCATACGTACAGAGCCCGTCTCCGCTTTTCTTATCATGCTCATCGAATCACTCAATATTACGGGGGTGGATGTGGTATTGTGACTCTAACCAGATAATTGTCTTGGATTAGAAAATATTGGAATATCTTGGATGTCTTGGATTAGAATATTGGAATATCTTGGATGTCTTGGATTAGAATATTGGAATATCTAGGATGTCTTGGATTAGAATATTGGAATATCTTGGATTAGAATATTGGAATATCTTGGATGTCTTGGATTAGAATATTGGAATATCTTGGATGTCTTGGATTAGTATATTGGAATATCTTGGATGTCTTGGATAGAAGACTATTTACTCCTTTAGTAGCCAAAGGAGGAAAGTTTGAAAGAAAGACAAAGAGACACATCTTTCTGTATCAGGGTTAAGGAGAAAATGGTGATGCGTATCATTGGTCAGAACTTGAATACGTAATTAAATAAGAGGTTTTGAACAAAGACATCTCCAAACGTGCTAGAACCGGCAAGGTCCGCTACACGTGACCATAGAGAGATCGGTATCAGCCAATCAGAAGAGTAGATATAGTTAGGCGGTTAGCTGAGGGACAGACAAGAATATAGTTGTAAGATGTAGTGTAACACCATTCGCATTGGGGGGAAAAAAATCAACAACAAAACACAGAGAACAAGAGACCACCCACATTATGATCGAAAACTGTACTCCTCGACACAGCGCCTTGGAGTGAGATACCTGCATTTCAGCACGCTGCCAATTCAGCAATCTAAAAAAATTGCTATCAATTGCAACGTGTTTCACGCATGTGTCATTTCGTGATTATAGTATGAGCTTGTGACAACTCTGGAACAAATGGTATATCTGTTTTTTTTTCTTTTAAGACAAGAAAGGTCACGGGCTGAATATGTCCTGAGCTGAAATGTTAACGTTAAATAACAACTGCAGTTACTATTCTCATTCATTTTCCTCTTCTTTTTTAACCACCGAAAAATTACACTTTTTTTGTATTCTGTCGCAATTTAAAGAGACTCTGAAACATTGATACACTTCGATATCACACATCCGACTTTGTTTTGATATTTGTGGGATGAGTTTGCCTTCTTTCATTGGTCTCTCAGCTTAGATGAGTTGCATGAAAGCTGACCTGCCAGAGTATTTCTTGTGTTGTACCAATTTTTAAAATGAACAACGACGGTCATGTAATTCGGCCCGATATATCAGACTTTGCCATGATATTTGAACGGATTTTTTCCTTCCCATTTTGATTCATATTTAAAAATACAGACTGTTAATTTTATAAAGAAATGTAACATTGACGTAATAAGGTCCGGACTCATCAGCCTTTGGATTTTTTCTGGGAAAGTAAAGCGGCACGGGCGTAATACTGACCACATTACCACAAAAATCTTGTGCCGAAGGTCTCAAATTTATGGTCAGTAACACCATATTCCCTATACGCCACTTGGCGTGACGGGGGCTCTTTACTTTTTTTGAACTATTTTTTCATCAGCCTTTGTGCACACAAAAAATAGTTCAGTGACATATTCTAACCTTGAGGTGGTGTGATACGGTGTGCGTAATATAAAATCTCATCAGTATAAGATATCTAAGCCACATAATATCGTGGTAAGGGGGGATGTTAGGTCTCTTCTTCGCTGTTACTACCTTTCCTCAAATCTGTGAGGTATAATTCATCAACAGGGTTGACTGGAGAACTCCAGGGTCCATTTCAACCCTCCTTCTCCAAGCCGGCAGGTTTCACAATAACAGAGGGTTATGGCTACGCTACAGGGAGTCTCGATAGCTCAATGGTTAGTGAACTGGACTACAAAGGACAAGAGGTAGGGTTCTATCCTAACCGACGGCCACCGGGTTCACCCAGCCTTTAATGGGTACCGGATTTTTTTCTGGGAAAGTAAAGCGGCACGGGCGTAGTACCGACCACATTACCCTAAAAAAACATGTGCTAAAGGTCTGTAAAATTTATGGTCGCTAACACCATATTCCCTACACGCCACTTAGCGTGACAGGGTGTACTTTACTTTACTATGACTACGCTACAGACGCTTACACAACCATCTATAGTAGTAACGCCAGCGGGCTGAAAAGGAAATCCCAGAAACCCCCCCCACACACACACACACACACAATCATGATGTCTTCACCTATGTGAGATATAGTCGAGTGACGTAAGTTTACCCACAAACACTCCTGTTCGGAAAAACTGTAAACGTCACAAAAGTTGAATAATTCCTGTCTGCTCAATGGCCTTACTATAGCTCTATAGATGACTATGTGACACTGCTGAAGCATGATCTCCGTAAAACAGTGTTCACTGTCCCATTTATATCTCAAATTGTATATCCAGGATAGTTATCCTGACATTCCGAGGAAGTTTATTACGGCCGTTGTTAATCGTAGTCCGCTGACCCTGTAGCCAAACAATCAGCTATGAGTTACTTACCAAGAGCGTTCTGCTCACACACAGTACTGTCCTTGTTAAATTGTCGTGGATGTCATAGTATTTTTTTTTCCTTCTAAAATTAAGACACCAACTAAAGGCCTGAATGTCAGCGAACATCACTCTGTGCTCCTTCGAGGCCCGCCAGCAAATGACAACCAACAAATCTGGTTCCGCCGATGAGTGTCCCATTGGGAACACGTTGTAATGAGATGACATTATTTCAGGTTAGATAGCGACTTTTCTGTTTCGGCTGTTGTTTTCGGCGTTAGAGGAAGCCATTTAAATGTCGCATCTCGACATGTGGTGTTTGCCCCATACATAGCTCATCACCGACGAATAATACATACACACAGACATACATACATACATACATACATACATACATACATACATACATACATACATACATACACACACACACACGCACGCACGCACATACATACATACATACATACATACATACATACATACATACATACATACATACATACATACATACACGCACGCACGCACATACATACATACATACATACATACATACACACACACACAGCACGCACGCACGCACGCACATACATACATACATACATACATACATACATACACGCACGCACATACATACATACATACATACATACATACACACACGCACGCACGCACGCACATACACACATATATACATACATACATACATACATACATACACACACACGCGCACGCACGCACATACATACATACATACATACATACATACATACATACATACATACATACATACATACATACACACACACACACACACACACGCACGCACATACATACATACATACATACACACACACACACACGCACGCACATACATACATACATACATACATACATACATACATACATACATACATACATACATACATACACACACTCACGCACGCACGCACATACATACATACATACATACATACATATATACATACATACATATATATAAAGTACGAAGAAGAAGGCGTACCTACCAGCACCAGAGCTGGAAGTTGTCAGCGACCCACAGCTTATGGCTTACGCCAGGATCGGTGAACCAAAACCATCCAGACCCTGCTCCATCTCTCCGCGGTGCCTCCAGTAACAGATTAACTTGTCTAGTCTGGCCAAGCGTGCAGGGATCGAAGAGGGAAGACAACCCGGTACTCAAAAATGTCGTGCTGAAGTCGGATGTGTTGGGCCGAATGGCGCAAATATAACAGTTATACTGCAAACCACAACACAACGCGGACACATCCACTACGTCAATGTAAGGGCGGATGATGAAGAGGAATATTCTAGTCTACCATGATACTCTAGAATACTTTAGTCATCGGGCGAACGCAACCAACCATATATTAAGTACCAGGCCTGCTGGTGTACGTGATCATGTCTCTCCACAACTTGCGATCTCGACAGTTATTAATCATTTCTGTTGTTGACCTGCTGCAAAGCCATTCCTTTAGGAGGAAAGAAGAGGGGAGTGAAGAATAGTAGTAATAGAAGATAAGAAGGAAGAAAACGGGAAGGAAAAAGATTATGGAAGAAGAAAGAAGACGAACAGGAAGAAAAGGGGAAGGAAGATGGTGGAAGAAGACGAGAAGGAAGAAGAGGTAAGGGAAGATGAAGCAGAAGAAGGAACAAAGATGTACCAGAATACCAAAACTACTACAACAATCAGCGATGTTTTTATCCTTCCACTTTTCTGTTTTCTACCCACAATCCCAAGTTTCTAGATCCGGTTTCCTGCCTTCATAAGCCCCAACTCTCCCAGATCATGCCAGTCCTCCCGTCTGCTGTTGCCTCAAGGGACGATTCCCCCTTTTGTTCTTTCTCATTACTGACTTGCTATCAAGCGTCGGACAAGAAAAATAGGGCTCTAACAAGCATTGCAATTTTATTCGCACGCACGTTTGTACAGGCACTTAGTCCTGACTTCCATAATCTCCGTCCTGTGTTACCTCTCTCGCCCCGCAAACAACAACCGGGCTGTATCATCAAATGCATTGCATCGATTGGCGTCCATGTTGCAGTTAATGCACGTTCTCACAGACTGATTTTGCCTTCCCATCATTCATCAAGCTATTATTAGTTATTCTTGACTTTCCGTTCGGCCATTATGAGTATGAGCGAAAAGCGCCGACTTCTTTGAATGACCTGTATCCTCTTTTGCTTTAGGAATGAAACTACCCAATCATAACCACTCCTCCACTTTAATTCCATATATCGCGAGGAAATGTTATCGTGCACAGTAGTTTGCTTTTGTCTCAAAATTGCATTTTAGTTCAAATCTTGAAAATTTAGCAGAATTTATGGATGGAGATAACGGGAGCCGCGATAGCTCAGTGGTTAGTGAACTGGACTACAAAGGAAAAAAGGAAGGGTTCTATCACACCGACGGTTTCCGGGTTTACCCAGCCTTAAATAGGTACCGGATTTTTTCTGGGAAAGTAAAGCGGCATGGGCATAATACCGACCACATTACCCCAAAAATCATGTGCTGAAGGTCGGTAAAATTTACGGTCCCTAACACCATATTCCCTATACGCCACTTGGCGTGCCGGAGGCTCTTTAATCTTTACTTTTTATGGATGAAGATACCCTGCGCCTGGTACACTCAAGGAACCTCGGTAGCTGAGTGGTTAGTATGCTCGCATCATGATCAGAATGGTCCAGACTCAATCCCCAGAAGTGGCTGATTTTTTAATATTTTTTTTGGGGGGGAAGGGGGGGACCGTGAAGGCCCCGGGGTTCCCCCAGCCTCTAAAAGTGGATGCCAGACATTTTTCTGGTAGGTAAAGACGGATTGGCGTGATACCGACCACATCACCCAAAAATGGGCCGGAGCCATAGAAACATGTGGTCACTAAAACCATATTCCCCACAGGCCTAGCAAGACGTGGAGGGAACATTTATTTAGTCATCAGGTCGCATATACCTTGCAGAACGTTGCATTCACCACAGTCAAGTGTGAAAGAATTTCCGTCTCTTACCAGATATCTCACATCTGTTATGTTCAAAGTATCCGTGATAATTTGAAACTACCTTATTCTTGGTCTGCCCCTGATCCAGTACAATGCCTTCAATTACTGGGTTTTTTTCCAGCTCTCTGTGTCTCTTGATGTAGTCGTAGGCTCTGTAGAATTAAGTTTATTTATAACACAGTTTTCTTTAATGCTTAATTAATTTAATGTCTTCATTACTGTTTTTTCATTATTCAAGGTAGTTTAAGGATTTGTTTCCCTTTTATTTGTACAATAATCCAATTCTGAAAACTGATATTTAATGTGACATCACATACTGAACAAAACATTTCCAGCTAAAATCATCATCATCATTTAATGTCGTCTCCGCATCGAAGGTTTGCTACCATGGAGCGCCAATCCTCTCCGTCTCTTGCTTTGATGGTGCAGATTGACATAGGCTGATTTGTCCATCTATTAATATTACTCGTCCATGTTAGTCTTGTTCTGCCTCTACCTCTATTGCCTTATATTTTCCCTTCCAATATTATTTTTAGTAGGCTGTTGTGGCTTTTAACATACTCCAAAAATCAAATCAAGCTAAAGTAAATATTTAGAATTAATAATTCACTAATTCGTGCTAGTAACAGACAATTAAAAGAGCTGCACATTTGAGTTGCCGGGCTCCATTATTCAAATATTAACTACAAGAAGATTAAACATTTTAAAACACCAACTCTTCTAATCATTTGAAGTGTATAATAGAAGAAACATAAGCATTTTTATCTTTTTTGAAAGACACAAAAACGTGAAATGTCTTATGTAGGTCTATGTCAATAGAAGTGAGAAAGAGAGTTCATCGGTGCTATATAGAGCCAATTCTGACCTATGGAAGGGAACCATGGACAGTAGACAAACAAATGAAGAGACGATTAGATGCCACATAGATGGGATTTTTCAGAAGAATGTTGAAAGTTCCATGGACAGCTAAAATGACCAACGAGGACATTCTCTACGAGGCCAACACAAAAAGGGAGCTCATAGAAAACATTAGAAAAAGGCAATCAACATTTTTCGGGCACATCATGATAAGAGGGAAGTTGGGATATTTGGTTACAACTGGCAAAATACAGGGAAAGAGAGACCGTGAACGACAAAGAGAGAAGATACTAGATAGCTTGGTGTTATGGCATGGGAAACAGTCAACAACAGAATTGATACGATGCACTGTAGATAGAAAATTGTGCAATGCAAACATAATCGCCTACGGCAAACGGTATGACACATAATGATTATGAAAATGAAAGACACATATGTGTAAACAAACTAAAGTATCAGTGGCAAACACTTGTGCATATTTTCTTTTTCTGTTTAAAAAAAAATAGAGACCAGGCCAGTCAATTCGGCAATTGAAACATCGGGTGGTAAAAATTATGTTTTCATTTTTTTTCCTCTTTACAATATAATGTTTACCTTTTTTTTATCATTTAGCGCGGCCAACACAATTGTTTCATGGTATTTGTCCCATTTTCTTTAGTTCGTCGTGTGTGAAGAAGGCTAGGTTTCTCACTTGCTCTATTTCTATCTATCTATCTATCTATCTATCTATCTATCTATCTATCTATCTATCTATCTATCTATCTATCTATCTATCTATCTATCTATCTATCTATCTATCTATCTATCTATCTATCTATCTATCTATCTATCTACCTACCTACCTACCTACCTACCTACCTACCTACCTACCTACCTACCTACCTACCTATCTATCTATCTATCTATCTATCTATCTATCTATCTATCTATCTATCTATCTATCTATCTATCTATCTATCTATCTATCTATCTATCTATCTATCTATCTATCTATCTATCTATCTATCTATCTGTCTGTCTGTCTGTCTGTCTGTCTGTCTGTCTGTCTGTCTGTCTGTCTGTCTGTCTGTCTGTCTGTCTGTCTGTCTATCTATCTATCTATCTATCTATATATCTATATATCTATATATGACCTTTCGAGCCGTAGGCGGCCCATGGGGCATAGACCCAGATACCCTTTCTCTTATCTACATTTTTATTGTAGCAGTTTTCAATCCTTGTAAAGATTTTTTTTTATCAAATCTCGCCTTTTGTCTCTGTACTGTACAAGCAACTCTATCTCATTGAGGGAGCCGATTCCTCCTGCTCTTACGTCTCTGACCAATGTTCTTCTCTGTGTCTCTCTGTGTCGGCCTCTTTTCTGTCCTCTGTTGATTTGCCTTTACTTATTTTCGCCTGGTTTAGAATTATACAATTAAAAGTTATGACTTAAATTGACCTGTTGATTTTAAGAGTGCGAAACTATCATTAGCAGAAACTAGAAACAAACAAGAAAAAGCTCATTCACTTCGTCAGCTGGAATCAATTCACAGAAATCAAAAGTTGATCAATGTTTAGTGATAACTCAACAAGCTTGAGGAACCGGTAGAACAGTGAAAGTGAAATGGTTTAATGAGGACATAGTAGTAGTAGCCTCCGTCAATCATAGTTGGCTATGGAATTTCTGGGCCCCAGAAATGTGGACATAAAGCCGATTTATATTCCCGACAAGTTGGTTTATTGAGGATAGGAGGTTGGTGTTACATTCCCGACCAGTTGGTTATTGAGGATATGACGATGGGTTACATTTCCAAACAATTGTTTTTTTCCCAAACACTAGGTTCGGTTACATTCCCATCAGCTGGTTTACTGATGACATGAGGTCAGGTTACATTCCCATCAGCTGGTTTACTGATGACATGAGGTCAGGTTACATTCCCATCAGCTGGTTTACTGATGACATGAGGTCAGGTTACATTCCTGACAAATTGGCTTTTAGGTTTACCCAACCTGATATGGCTACCGGCTATATTTTCCTTAGAAAGAAAAACGATAGAAGAGTTGTGAAGAAAGTATTATAAAAAAATGTGTCAACGGTTAAAGAAAAGTATAAGTAGAATGTCATATAACGATAAACGTCAGGCGTTAACATTATTATTTTTTCTCTTTGGTGTAGTGTATCTATCAAGTTTTGGTATTATATATGTATTGTGGCATTCATATTTTTGTTTTCATATATATATGTGGTTGTGAAATGTGTGTTTTTTTTTTCAAGGGAAATCTCTCAGACGATCAGATTTATTCACGTATTGTGTCTGTATGTAATCATTTTTAAGCAGTTTTAGCTGTACATTGAAAGTGGGAAATAATATCGCAAAGGTTTAAACGCATTCATCAAGTCTTGGATTGCTTCAAAACAATTGGAATAACACTCTCAAAGCTACAAACTTACCCTCAATTTTTCAATAACTCCACATTCCCTCGCTTTGTCCTCGGTATATAAATATATAGTGACAGGTTACCTTTTTTTCTTCACACAGTCCACGTGGTTGTTATCAATGAATGCGAGCTTTAAGGATGGTCTGAACGGATGTTAGAAACGTATCAGGCAAAGGCTGTTTGGTTTCCATTATAGACAGGCGGGATCCCTAGAATCGAATCGCGGTGTTTTTTCAAGGCGCGTTTATAGTTAATCGAAGTGTCAAGCCTCAGGGATTCCTGCTTCTATTTTCATTATCAGCTTGTCAATGAGATTATTACTGGATGACTCGGCTGGGAGTTGATTGGTATGGACACTGTATAGGTCTTCGCGGAGGTCCTGTGTGAGGGAATCGAGATCTGTATGTGGTCGCAGTGTAGATTTTCGCGAAGGTTCTGTGTGAGTGAATCGAGATCTGTATGTGGTCGCAGTGTAGGTCTTCGCGTAGGTTCTGTGTGAGTGAATCGAGATCTGTATGTGGTCGCAGTGTAGGTCTTCACGGAGGTCCTGTGTGAGGGAATCGAGATCTGTATGTGGTCGCCGTGTAGGTCTTCGCGGAGGTTCTGTGTTAGTGAATCGAGATCTGTATGTGGTCACAGTGTTAGGTCTTCGCGGAGGTTCTGTGTGAGGGAATCGAGATCTGTATGTGGTCGCAGTGTAGGTCTTCGCGAAGGTTCTGTGTGAGTAAATCGAGATCTGTATGTGGTCGCAGTGTAGGTCTTCGCGGAGGTCCTGTGTGAGGGAATCGAGATCTGTATGTGGTCACAGTGTAGGTATTCGCGGAGGTCTTGTTTGATTGAGTCAAGAATTGTATATGGTCATAGTATAGGTCTGCGAGTTGGTCCTGTTTGATTACGTCCATTACTATGTGGTCGCAGTATAGGTCTGCGCGTAGGTCCTGTTTGATTAAGTCCATTACATATGTGGTCACAGTATAGGTCTGCGCGTAGGTCCTGTTTGATTAAGTCCATTACATATGTGGTCACAGTATAGGTCTGCGCGTAGGTCCTGTTTGATTAAGTCCATTACATATGTGGTCACAGTATAGGTCTGCGCGTAGGTCCTGTTTGATTAAGTCCATTACATATGTGGTCACAGTATAGGTCTGCGCGTAGGTCCTGTTTGATTAAATCGAGGACTTATGTGGTCACAGTATTAGGTCTTCGCGTAGGTTCTTAATTTCAATTAAATTGAGATAAGTACGCGGTTACACTGGTGGTATAATATGACTTTGTTCAAATCTTGCGTGATTAAGTCGAGGTCTATATGTAAGCACGCAGAAAGTCTCGTTGGGCTTCGTAAACGTTTTGTGCAAATTGAAAGATCGAGATTTGTACACGGTTACGCTGAAGATTTAATACGATTGTGTCGAGATCTCATGTGATTTAAACGTGTGTCATCCATTAATTACGCAAAGCTTTAACAATACATTTTTTTTTATTTCTCCTTATGTGATTAGGTCGAGAATTGTATGTGGCAACAGTGAAAACCGGCTTAATTAAGATGGCGAAGTGACTGTGCCGGTGTATATTTTGATTCAGCGGAACATCAAATATTTCTATTCTATATGGATTATGTGTCAAGTTTCCAATTCCAGAGAATGATATAATGTGATCTCAAATATCATTAAGCAGGATAGACATATAACATTTTTTTAAAGAGCGTATAATAACAGTTTGAGTGTGAAAACAACAAAAATGTAGAGAAACAACACGATTGGAAGACGAGTCATGGACAACAGTGATCACAGTGCACGGGCAAGCACTGGTAGCATAAACAGCCCTTACTCTGCGACAGAACTAGCACAGCGGCATAGGGCAATGTAACATACACACAACAGTTCTCAGAGCCAAAATAATGGAGAAACAATCGCGATAACACAGACATAGCGTAAATAAAATTGCAACCATAAATATTTGTGGTATCAAATTTTAAATATTTGGGTAGCACGTTAACACAAGATAATAACCAAGAGACAGAGATAGATATAAGATATAACAAAGCATGCCAAGTTATAGGCCAAGTATCAACACTATTTAAAAACAAAGCAATAACTATGGAAGCAAAAAGGACAATATACAAATCAATTTTTCTACCAACTCTGTGCTATCAGTGCCAGAATTGGACGCTGGACTCTAGAACAATAAGAAAGATAACGACTACCGAAATGAAATGTGTCAGAAGAATTACAGGAAACAGCTTAAGGGACAGAGTAAGAAACACTGACCTGAGGAAGAAACTCGAAATTGAACAAGCCATCGAATACATAAAGAAACAACAGATAAATTGGTTCGGCCACATAACAAGACAAAAAGAACTAATAATGACGCAAAGAGCCATAAACAAACGCTACGAAAACGCCAGATTAAGAGGAAGACCGAGAAATAGATGGATAAAGGGAATGCTAGAGTCACTAGGAGAGATAACACCAGAAGAGGCCAACAGAAGAACAAAGAATCGTAGACTGTATCTCCCCTCGACGACAACGGCAATAGAGGAAGGATAGAAAAAGAAGAACACTGAAGACCTGATCGAGCTTCGTGAAGATCTTATGTAATTAGGTCAAGACCTTTTTGTGGACATACTGAAGGTCTAATGTTACTTGGTGGGAATCTTGTGTGATTAGGTCTGGTCACAGTGAAGGTCGTACGTAGTTACGTGCAAGTATCATATGATTAAGCAGTGGAGTATGTGTGGTCATATGTTGTAGTGTGTGTGGAGTATTTATCACCTGGAGATGCATATTATCCTGGTAGTCTATTAAATATATATATATATATATATATATATATATATATATATATATATATATATATATATATATATATATATATGTAAATGCGAAGCTACTGTAAAGCTAATGAGGAAAATTGAAAAAAAAATATAGAGAGAAAAAAGTAGAGAAAAACAGTATAATTAAAGCTTTACAGAATAAATGGACAACACACATTAGAACAACGTTTCGGCTCAACAGGACTTCAGCAGGAACAAACATACAAAACACGCATAAACAGATATGTATTTAAAATTTAAAAAAAATAATACATAAATAAAAAATAAATAAATAATAAAACAATGAAAATAATCAATTCGAAATAAACTACTAAGGTCGAAATTATTATTTGTTCAAATTATTTTTTTTTAAATTTTAAATACACATCTGTATGTGTGTTGTATGTTTGTTCTTGCTGAAGGCCTATTTAGCTGAAACGTTGTTCTAATGTGTGTCGTCCACTTATTCCGTAAAGCTTTAACGATACAGTTTTTTCTATTTTTTACTATATATCTTTTTTTTTCATTTCTGCATATTTTACTTTGTGAATATGTGTTTGAAATCACGGAAAGATATCAGTGCTGTAATTTGAAAATATGTGATTGTGATGGGATACGTACACAAGACCACATGAATGTATGTCGTAACCACTGGAAGATTTATTTATGATCCCCATGAAGTTACACGACTGATCATGTGACATTCTTACGTTTAATCACATAATGGGTTATGCGTATATTCTTGAACCAGCGGGTAACAGGAAAAGAGGCCGACTTAGAGGGACACTAAAAAGAACACTGAGACGAGAGGCAACATCAGCAGGCATCAACTCTCTTGCCGAGATTAAACGTCTAGCCCAGAACAAGAAACAACGTGTGCCCAGATACAATGCGGATCTTGTGCAAGGTTTGACACTTGATAAAAAAGATCGTTCAACCTGGATTGTACAATCTCTGCCCTACGTGCCGTTATATTCCCGAAAGGACAATAAAAATACAACGATACAACAGTAAAGAAAAATAATGTTGAAATAAATTCTTGTAAAAGAATGTTGCAATAAAACATTTACATCCACAAGATTATATCATGCATTCCCCCTTCCCCCTACGGCTCTTCAAGATAACAGCAGATAAATAAAAATAAAAAAAAGAAAGAAGAAGACAGACAGAGCGATAGCCGTTCTGGAAGTATTTGAAATGATGCAAATTGTTCGTGTTATTGTGAACAAAAGATCACACACAGAAAGGTTATCATAGGGTCACGCAACGAAATATGAATGATAACGTAGGTCTGTATTTAGCCATAAGATTTGATCAGGAAAAAACAAATAGCAGAGAAATTCAAATTGAAATTGTCCTCTTTTTTTTTTATACCACACATGTTATTATATTTCATTACTCTCTAATTAATTTTACAGAATTATTATTAATTTGTAATTAATTTTACAGAATTATTATTAATTTTTAATTAATTTTACAGAATTATTCTTAATTTTTAATTAATTTTACAGAATTATTATTAATTTGTAATTAATTTTACATTATTATTATTTTAAAATTAATTTTACAGAAGAATGTTGAGACTACCATAGGCAGCTAAGAAGAGTTATGAAAATATTCTGAAAGTGGCCAAAGCAAAAAAAGCAGCGAATTTCCAATATTAGGAAGAAACAATCATCATTTTTTGGCCATGTAATGAGAAGGGAACACCTGAACATATTGTAACAACTGGGAAAATTGAGGGACGAAGAGATAGAGGGAAACAAAGAGAAAAGATACCAGAAAACTTAAGAGAATGGCTTGGCAGAAGGTCAATATCAGAAATGATAAATAACTGTTGAGATCGAAACGTTGTGGAGAGACATGATCACCTACGCCAGCAGGCCCAGTACTTGATGATGCTGTTATTTGATTTCAGTTTGTAATTCCCTCCATTAAAATGAAATGTGCCTAAAAAATAATATATGTACAGAATTGTGTGTGTGTGAGAGAGAGAGAGAGAGAGAGAGAGAGAGAGAGAGAGAGAGAGTGTGTGTGTGTATGAACTTAGCAAACTAGTAAGAGAATTATATTATTGATAAACAGGTGTGGATAGTTCTTGTCACGTTAACAATTTGCTCGGTTACCATGGATGAAGGAATGCGAAGTGTCCTTGGTTACCCGGGAGATAGCCATTTACGGTAAGACGATATCTTTTAGCATACGTTTCTTCAACTTAAAAAAAATTAAGACAGCCACAGAATCTTGCAAAGTCTAAATATGATCAACAAATGTGTACGAAGGAAGAGATTGATGGATGGAATAAAAGACATATTTAAGAGCCAAAAACAGCGATCAGATATACCCAAGAACGACACTATATCTAAAAGAGAAGTTACTAAAGTAACAAGTAACATAACATTTCAGATACACAGAAGAACGACATTACATCTAAAAGAGAAGTGACTAAAGTAACAAGTAATACACAATATCATATACACAGAAGACCGACACTACATCTAAAAGAGAAGTGACTAAAGTAACAAGTAATACACAATATCATATACACAGAAGACCGACACTACATCTAAAAGAGAAGTGACTAAAGTAACAAGTAATACACAATGTCAGATACACAGAAGACCGACACTACATCTAAAAGAGAAGTGACTAAAGTAACAATTAATACACAATGTCAGATACACAGAAGACCGACACTACATCTAAAAGAGAAGTGACTAAAGTAACAATTAATACACAATATCAGATACACAGAAGACCGACGATACATCTAAAAGAGAAGTGACTAAAGTAACAAGTAATACACAATATCATATACACAGAAGACCGACACTACATCTAAAAGAGAAGTGACTAAAGTAACAAGTAATACACAATATCATATACACAGAAGACCGACACTACATCTAAAAGAGAAGTGACTAAAGTAACAAGTAATACACAATGTCAGATACACAGAAGACCGACACTACATCTAAAAGAGAAGTGACTAAAGTAACAATTAATACACAATGTCAGATACACAGAAGACCGACACTACATCTAAAAGAGAAGTGACTAAAGTAACAATTAATACACAATATCAGATACACAGAAGACCGACGATACATCTAAAAGAGAAGTGACTAAAGTAACAATTAATACACAATGTCAGATACACAGAATACCGACACTACATCTAAAAGAGAAGTGACTAAAGTAACAAGTAATACACAATGTCAGATACACAGAAGACCGACACTACATCTAAAAGAGAAGTGACTAAAGTAATAAGTAATGACAAAACTCAACGAAACGCAGTCTCCCTTGTCTACATTCCTGGACATGCGTGAGTACGGGGCAATGAAAGAGCGGACAGGCTAGCTAGCTGTGCTGTCACTGAAGGCGGTCAGCCACTGGATCAGGCAGATGTCACTAATGCCCTCGAAAATACAGAAAGGACACGTGACTTCGACAACTATGAGTCTACGTCTCTCCTTCGGATGAAGGAGATGGGAGTAAAGATGGGCACATCCCGAAACAAGAGGCTCAGTGGGCGTACAAGAAGACTTATCAACCAACACAGAACTGGAGTCGTCAGTCGCTGGACGCTGCCGGACATGCTGAGGAGGGGATCTGAGCACACATAGACATGTTCGGAGTGCAGTGAAGATAACCCATTAATAACCCAATAACATGTATATCCATAGGATTATATACTACATTCTTTCTACCTGCGACGCTTCAATTTAACAGCAGATTAACAAAAAAAAACAGACGAAGAATGTCCAAATATACCATTTTTTCACAAATGTTACATATACCTAGTCACAAGAGGGTTGTCATGGGCATTACCAGCATATTAAAAAATAATTGAAACAAATTTGTGTTTGTCCATATACCAAAATGACAAGATTATGCTTCGCAGTAAATGGGTATTTTTCTAGGTATTTCAAATACCTATCATGTTTAGTGACAAACGACAATTCACAAATTGCAGAGACAGAATCAAGTTCCAACAAAGCTTGTCAAATCATTGGACAACTATCACCACTATTGCCAACAAGAAAATAACTCTTGAGGCAGAACGGGCACTATAAAATACAATCTTCACCCCAACGTTGTGCTACCAATGCCAGACCTGGACCCTAGATGCAAGAACAATAAGAAAAATAACCTCTACTAAGATGAAATGTGTTACACGAATGACAGGAAACAGTCTGAGAGATAAGATCAGAAATGAAGAACTGAGAAAAAAGCTAGGAATAGCCCCCGCCATAGAATATATAAAGAAACAACAGATAAAATGGTTTGACCACGTGACAAGGCAGAGTAATCAAAAGACAACACAACGAGCCCTCAATGAACGTTGCGAGAATACCACCCCAAGGGTCGTTCACGAAAAAGATGGATCGATGGAATATTAGAAGCATTATGAAACATAACAGCAGCAGAGGCGAACAGAATAGCAAAAGATCACAAAATATATCTCCCATCGATGCTGAAAGGCAAATGAGGAAGGAAAGAGAAGAAGAAGATGATGTAAGTGGGTCAACATACTTGACTTGCCCCAAGTCAAAAGCCTACGTGTATATTATGCTCCAGGTATGCAATAAAATAGAAATAAAAGAAATGTCACGCAAATAAAGATGTCTTCTACAATTAGGAATAGCAGATAGACACATGACGGCCATGTGTTGAGAAAAGACAACAAAAGAGCTTGAAAACAGGCTTTTTTATGGGGAATATCAGAAAAAAAAGACAAGGAGAAAGACAAAGAAACACTAAAAGAACATTTATAAGAGAAGCAAAATTGGCAGGCATAGACTCATTAGATAAGGTCTAACATCTAGCCAAGAAGAGAGACGGGCGAAAAAGACAACGGGCCCTATGCGACGTCTAGCGGGGCTGGATGGAACAAGACCAAGATGCCGGAGTTCGTGGCAACGAGATGGTCGACAGGATAACCAGGACTGTCATTGAGCAAGTGGCGTTACGCAAGGACAAATCTGACATCGCATGTTGAAGACCAGCTCTCAGACGAAGAGGAAAACGAAGCGGGACCAAGAACATCTCAGAGGAAAGTGTGGATGTCAATCGGACGGCAATCCGGTACTAAAAATGCCATGATGAAGTCGGATGTTTTCGGCCGAAAGGCGTCAATAAACCACAGCACAACGCATCTATGCCCACTTAACATCCCTTTAAGGGCAGATAAAGAAAAAGGCCGTCGATTCCGTTAGTAGTCATTGGGTGAACGTCAGAAAGAAAGAAACTACTGCTTGCTTTCATTTCATACAACGAGGTCATATAACCTAAGTACGACAGAAATAACAAAAATATGCAGGGACTGCACATGCGGTCTTTTATTCAGGTCTACAGAACTGCCATATCACTATGCACAAGGTCAAGGTTCCCTCTACGCCTTGTTGGTCGTATGCAGAATATGGTAATGATGACAATATTTTTTTTTTACCATGACACATTATTAGGTGATGTGGTCGGTATCACGCCAGTTCGTCTTTACTTTCCAGAAAAATCTCCGATGCCCATTTCTTAGAGGCTGGGTGAAGTCTTGTCGGTCCGAACAAAAATTCCGTCACTTCTTGGAATTGAACCTGGACCCGTCTGATCAGGAATCGAGCGCACTAACTACCAGCCACCAAGGCTCCATATCATCATCATCATCATCATCGAGTGCCGTCTCCGCACCGAAGGTTGGCTACCATGGAGCGCCATTCTGCTCTGTCTCTTGCTTTGATGGTGCAGGTCATAGGCTGATTTGTCCGTCTTATGATGTTACTCGTCCATGTTAGTCTTGGTCTGCCTCTGCCTCTTTTACCTTGTATTTTCCCCTCCAGAATTACTTTTGGTAGGCTGTTATGTCTTTTAACATGGCCCAAAAACATAGTCATATCGCCGCATACCTAAAATAGAAATTATATAAATTCTGCAATATTTTCCACTTTGTGTTCTTTGTATCTCATTAAAAAAGATTGAGATTAAGTACCTATTGTGCTGACTGGGATACAATTTGATCAGTTACAATCATGAGTAACAATAACCAGTTATGTTCTTTATGTGAATGCTACTTTTAATATCGTGGCACACGTGAATAAACAGCCTCTGAATTTGATTTCTCAACATAAGAGAGCCAGTATTGATTCAGAATTGATGGCTCCAAGATTTATCGGCCACATCCGGACAAGTCTCCGTGCTTCATTGGGTTGTCCGGTAGCCATATATGAGCTATGTTTAGAATGATTTTCAATTTAGATGTTTGATATTAATGTGAATTATTGGTGACAATTTGTTCATCGGTTTGGCCGTGCAGTTTTAGTCAGATGTGAGGCAAGTCAGTTTCAAGCCTTTAATTTTTGTTTTCTAGTGTAGGTCTCCACGCATTTGATACTTTTACTGGTGTGGATTTTCAAACATTTTACACTTTTTCTGTAGTGGGTTTTGAAACATTTCATACTTTTACTGGTGTGGATATTCAAACATTTTACACTTTTTCTGTAGTGGATTTTCAAACATTTTACACTTTTTCTGTAGTGGGTTTTCAAACATTTCATACCTATACTGGTGTGGATTTTCAAACATTTTACACTTTTTCTGTAGTGGGTCTTCAAACATTTTACACATTTTCTGTAGTGGGTCTTCAAACATTTTACACTTTTTCTGTAGTGGGTTTTCAAATATTTGATACTTTTACTGGTGTGGATTTTCAAACATTGTACACATTTTCTGTAGTGGGTCTTCAAACATTTTACACTTTTTCTGTAGTGGGTCTTCAAACTTTTTACACTTTTTTTGTAGTGGATCTTCAAAGATTTTATACTTTTTCTTCAGACATTTTATACTTTTACTGGTGTGGATTTTCAAACATTTTACACTTTTTCTGTAGTGGGTCTTCAAACATTTTACACTTTTTCTTCAAACATTTTATACTTTTACTGGTGTGGATTTTCAAACATTTTATACTTTTACTGTAGTATTTCTTGAAACATTTTACACTTTTACTGTAGTAGGTCTCCAAGCATTTTATACTTTTTCTGTTATGGAGATTTGTGGGTATTAAATTATTTTATAACGTTACTGTTGTCGCTCCATTCAATCGTTTGAGAGTCTTTGATTCCGATTCCTGTAACTTTAATCCTTTATGTCAGACTGCTCCAACTTCACAAGTTCGACTTTTTCTTTTTTATTCGCAGTACAATTCTACCTTTAGGTTACTGAAAAATTGCTTCCGACTCCTTTAGAATTTAAATAGTAGTCCCAATACATATCTTATAGTAGCAAATAGATGAAGTGTACAGAGACAATACAGAATGTGTACACATGTGAATGTGTACAATGATATTAGACTTGCCATAGCTTCTTGTGTAGGCTTTATTTTTCAACCAAATTCAGAACTGTCCATGAAAATGAACTATAATAAACATTACCCAAACAAGTTACCACATAAAGCTACCCAGACCCTCGTACCATTACCCTCGCTTCAATCTCAATATTTACGATATTTCCCGTAGTGTCTTGGTGGTCGCCAACGTCATGTATCCCATCTCCCCTTTCACATGAGGAACTCTCGTGGGAATATGGTAACGGTTTCCTGCGAAAGCTTCATATTTATCTCTATAATACTCCCCGAGTGTCACTTCTCACTGCTGTCTGAACTACTCATCTTCGCACATTGTCTTCATTAACTCCATCACCAGAAGACAGGTGGAGGGTCCTCGCTGTCGCTATTACTAAACTCATCAATTCTCCTCGTTGGCTGCTCTGTTGAACGCCTCATTTCAGAGAACAACTCGTGAAATAGTTCTGTTTATTTAGTCTATAGTCGACGATAAACACTTCTCTTGCAGGAGGAGTTTAGACTTGAAGGAAGTGTTCGGAGATAAAGGGCAAGCTCTAGCATATTTCATGTTTAGAACAGCGAGTCTGGCACAAAGAAGAAAGATATTACAAACACTATTAGCGTCACAACAGCTCCGCATTTTGATGCATTTATGTGCATTTATTAACCTCGTCCCTACTAGTACAATACCGCTGCTACTCTGTATATCGTCCTACGGTTTACTCTAAACACATATATGTAAAAAAAAAAGTAAAGTACCCCTGTCACGCCAAGTGGCGTATAGGGAATATGGTGTTAGTAACCATAAATTTTACAGACCTACAGCACATGATTTTCGGGATAATGTAGTCGGTATTACGCCCGTGCCGCTTTACTTTCCAAGAAAAAATCCGGTACCCATTAAAGGCTGGGTGAACCGGAAGCCGTCGGTTGAGATTGAACCCTACCTCTTGTCCTTTGTAGTCCCGTTCACTAACCACTGAGTTATCGCGGCTCCCAAATACATATTGGCCAAATCAACATGTGTTGCATATTTATTCCATTTGAAGGTCTATTGCGCCGACACGTCGTTCTGGTTTGTGCTGTCCACTTGTTACGTCAAACTTTAACCATACCGTTTTTTTTTCTATATATATCCCCCCCCCCTTACAAATACAATGACTGATACTACAGTTATCGTCTGAGCAATAACAACATTCTGCATCCAACTGTGGAAAGAGTGTGAGATCGACAGATGAAAGAGACGGGACGATAACTTCAAAGAATGGAAAGTCCACCATTTTGCAGAGACCCAAATAATGACTGCAGATAGAGAGAAATGGAAAAAGTCTGAGGAAGAATGTCGGTTGTGCCCCAGCGATAACCAGGTCTATGTGAAGAAAAAGATGAATAAGGAAAAGAAGAGGTAAGAAACTTCTGTTATTAGTACAAAAAGGTTACATAAAGAAGACTTCTATAACATGTTTGAAACTTTCGTTCCCTGAATATGCCTCTTGTGTACCACACACTTTGCTATTTTAGCTTTGTGAACTGTTGATCATTTCTAATTATAACGCCACAGACTTTGAGAATGATATTTTTAGAAACAAAAAGTAATTTGATTTTTGTCAGAAATCAAAGGAGGTGGCTGGTCTAGATGTAAGACGTCGGCTTCTGGACAGAAAGGTTGCTGGTCCGAATTCCGTCTCAGGTTTCTTCGTTGGTTTTCTCCTTCTCTGTGTAGTGAGATCAGATGTCTAGCCCTCTCTGTGTAGTGAGATCAGATGTCTAGCCCTCTCTGTGTAGTGAGACCAGATGTCTAGTCCTTTCTGTGTAGTGAGACCAGATGTCTAGTCCTTTCTGTGTAGTGAGATCCGATGTCTAGCCCTTTCTGTGTAGTGAGATCCGATGTCTAGTCCTTTCTGTGTAGTGAGACGAGATGTCTAGTCCTTTCTGTGTAGTGAGACCAGATGTCTAGTCCTTTCTGTGTAGTGAGACCAGATGTCTAGTCCTTTCTGTGTAGTGAGATCAGATGTCTAGTCCTTTCTGTGTAGTGAGACCAGATGTCTAGTCCTTTCTGTGTAGTGAGATCCGATGTCTAGCCCTTTCTGTGTAGTGAGACGAGATGTCTAGCCCTCTCTGTGCAGTGAGATGCGAAGTAAGTAAGCCAAAGAGTAAGCCAAAGAGTAAGTCAAATTCCTGCGGCCTGGGCACAAATTGTTAAACACAAACCTTCGGAGTACTCATGTTTCTTTTCCGTCGATGAGTAACTGACGTTTCAAGCAGGGTCTCGCTGCTGAGACTAAGGGTGGTAGCCGCAGAGAGAAATCGTAAATAAAAATCCCAACCGGTGTCGCCGAGATTTGAACCTACAACCTCCCTGTCTCGAGGCCGGCGTCTCGCCTCGAGACCAACCAGTCCCCCATGGACTGGGAATATGAGGAATCTGCAACAAGGAACACTTTTCATGCTTGGCCTTCAATGGTTCCTGCCGCCTATCCACCATATACCCCGAAGTTCACGTCCTCCCGAAAATGATGATATATCTTATTCATCATATTTTTTTTTTAATGTATAGCGCTTGATGATGTTAGGCCATCGTTGCTGGCTCCAATTCCGAACATACAAACACACAGTTAGTCGTCAGATTATCCCCGTCGCACGTCAAACAACAGACCGTAAGATTAGCGTAAGGCCAGTCTAGGTATATATTAATATATATATATATAGAGAGAGAAAAAACGGTATGTTTAAAACTTCAGTAATAAGTGAACAATACAAACCAGAACGACGTTTCGGCTCAATATGCCATCAGCAGGAACAAACATACGACACACATAAATAGATCGAAGTTATTATTTATTTTTTTATTATTTTTTATTTAAAATATATATTTGTATGTGTGTTGTAATTTTGTTCCTGCTGAAGGCCTATTGAGCCGTAACGTCGTTCTGATTTGTGTTGTCCACTTGGTTACGTGACGCTTTAACCATACCGTTTTTTTCTATTATTTTCTATATATATATTTTTTTTTTTCATTTTTTAATGGATAAGTCAAGCCGAGAGGCGCAAACATCTCTGTTTTGATGTAAAATAGCGACACAACGCAATCGCGCCAATTTAATACGTGAGCGCTAAGAAGACAAGAAACAATAAAAGTCATAAATCAAAATGATCGTAAATTAGCGGCTGTGCATAATGTTTGTTAAACAAAATCATCATAGCTAGCAAGGGCAACAATATAAATTTGGTCTCTCAGAGAAACGACATGAATATTGTAAAGAGGAAATATTTGTAATGTGGCGGGAAAAAATATAGTAAAACATGATAAAGAGGTTGAGCAGAGTTTTAATGAAAATAAATTAGAGAACATTTATTGGTTGGTCTGGAATTGATGCTGGCACGGTTGTTTGTTTTAATCTTAAAGTGTCGTTTTAGTTCAGTCCATCTGCTTGTTCATGTTGGAACGTTCCTTGCATGACAACTACTCTGAAGTTTTGACGTTTTGTCTGTTGGAACTTGGCTCTCATGGCAACTATTTTGACGTTTTCTCTGTTGGAACTTGGCTCTCATGGCAACTATTTTGACGTTTTCTCTGTTGGAACTTGGCTCTCATGGCAACTATTTTGACGTTTTCTCTGTTGGAACTTGGCTCTCCTGACAATTACTTTGACGTTTTTTCTGTTGAAACTTGGCTCGCATAACAATTACTTTGACGTTTTTTCAGTTGGAACTCGGCTCTCATGACAATTACTTTGACGTTTTTTCAGTTGAAACTTGGCTCGCATAACAATTACTTTGACGTTTTTTCAGTTGGAACTTGGCTCTCATGACAACTACTTTGACGTTTTTTCTGTTGAAACTTGGCTCGCATGACAATTACTTTGACGTTTTTTTCTGTTGGAACCTGGCTCACATGACAATTACTTTGACGTTTTTTATGTTGGAACCTGGATCTCATGACAACTACTTTGACGTTTTTTTCTGTTGGAACCTGGCTCACATGACAACTACTTTGACGTTTTTTTCTGTTGGAACCTGGCTCTCATGACAACTACTTTGACGTTTTTTCTGTTGAAACTTGGCTCGCTTGACAATTACTTTGACGTTTTTTCAGTTGGAACTTGGCTCTCATGACAACTACTTTGACGTTTTTCTGTTGAAACTTGGCTCGCATGACAACTACTTTGACGTTTACTCTGACCTTCAAGATGTCTAATTCTGAAACAGACAATCCCAGTTCCCCTGAGCTATCTTGTACTCACCTTCTTCAAACTATTCCTCTATTTCTCTTTCTCTCTCTTTCTCTCTCTCTCTCTCTCTCTCTCTCTCTCTCTGTCTCTCGTTTACATGGAAATATGCTCTCAGTAATTATTTTCACAATTTTAACTAACATCCTTAAATCTTCCGATAAACCATTATAGAAGATGACCCAGTAACCTACATTTATAAAACTGATATTCAATGACGGTGTTTCCACACTCTGACGTGACATCAAATTTGTAAATTTTCTACCTTATCTTTTGTCTACTGTTTCACAAAGGTAATGCTTGTGGTAATAAACTTCAAAGATTGACTAATGCGAAACTTTGCCGTGTAAATTATTAATTATTTTTAAAATATTAACTTTTAGGGCATCCTCATTTTTTTAAAATAAGTGAATATAATGTACTATAGAAGACTCGTTTTCCTTCCAGTGTTTTTAGACCTAATATAAGCCTCGCTATAAGCTAATTTCCAATATTAGGAAGAAACAATCATCATTTCTTGGCCATGTAATGAGAAGAGAACAGCTGGAATATATTGTAACAACTGGAAAAATTGAGGGACGAAGAGATAGAGGGAAGCAAAGAGGAAAAATAACAGACAGCTTAAGAGAATGGGGCAGCCGCGATAGCTCAGTGGTTAGTGAACTGGACTACAAAGGACAAGGGGTAGGGTTCGATCCCAACCGACGGCTTCCGGGTTCACCCAGCCTTAAATGGGTACCGGATTTTTTTCTGGGAAAGTAAAGCAGCACGGGCGTAATACCGACCACATTGCCCCAAAAATCATGTGCTGAAGATCTGTAAAATATAGGGTCACTAACATCATATTTCCCTATACGCCACTTGGCTTATTGGGGGTACTTTACTTTTTTTTTTAAGAGAATGGCTTGGCAGAGGGTCAACAACAGAAATGATAAATGGCTGCCGAGATCGAGAGTTGTGGAGAGACATGATCACCTACGCCAGTAGGCCCGATACTTGATGATGATGATGATGTAAAAAGTCCTTGTTCTGGGCTTATCATTCTCACTAACGATCTCAGACGTCACAAGGTGATTGCAGAATGCCTCGCAATAAGTTCTGCACGAGTTTCTTCGTGTGGGAGTCGATGCCTGCACAGATGAATCATATAATCATCCTACTTTTAAAATGTTCAAAGTGAACAAGATAACTAACATATAAATGATTAACAAGTGTATGAAATGAACATATGTTATATTAGACTCAATTGTTCAAGAATAATAAAATATCAATAGTGGACTGGTTGGTTTCAAGGTAAAACGGCGGCCTCGAGACAGAGAGGTTGTGGGTTCAAGTCCCGGCTGCACCAGTTGGGATTTTTAAGTATGATTTATCTCTGCGGCAACCACCGCTGGCTTCAGCAGCGAGGCCGGCTTTAAACGTCAATTACTCATGGACGGAAAAAAATATGAGTATTTCCGAAGACTAAGTTATCTGCCTGTGCGGCGAGGGACCCCCGTGCACACGGCTGCCAGGGAAAAACGGATTAACACGCAAAATTCAGTTCCTATTCTGTAGGGACTTCGTCAGAGGTAAAATCTGGAGAACGCAAAAACAAAATAATAATAAAAATATAAATGATTAACATGTGCATGGTATGAACATGTGCATGGTATGAACATATGCTACAGTAGGCTAATGCCTTAAAGAATGATTGTCTTGAAAGATATAGATCATGAACAATAGAATGGACGGCACGTGACATGATGGTGGAACGATGTGTTTAACAAGTCATTGTGACCTCATGTTTACATTAAAATCCCTCTGTGGCTATCTGGGTCCGTACTGTAAGAGGGAGAAAATAACAGAGCCACTGTTACCTGCCACCCGTATAGTAAGCGACGACTTAGGAGGTTTGGAATCTTCGCCTTTGCATTCGAATAGAACATGCATGAAGCGACCTTGCCAAAAGAATTTACTGATGCATTTTGGGAAATTCTGTGAGAAGTGGGTTAGCGGATCTGGTAATTGCTGACTGTAATGAAACTGGTTCCATGGATATAATAGAATAGAATATAATGGTTTATAAAATAGAATGGTTTATATATTAGAATAGAATGTAATGGTTTATAGAATAGAATAGAATGGTTTATATAATAGAATAGAATAAAATATAATGGTTTATAGAATAGAATAGAATGGTTTATATAATAGAATAGAATAAAATATAATGGTTTATAGAATATAATATAATGGTTTATATAATAGAATAGAATATAATGGTTTATAGAATAGTATAGACTATAATGGTTTATAGAATAGAATAGAATGGTTTATATAAGAGAATAGAATAGAATGGTTTATAGAATAGAATAGAATTGAATGGTTTACAGAATAGAATAGAATGGTTTACATAATAGAATAGAATATAATGGTTTATAGAATAGAATCGACTATAATGGTTTATAGAACAGAATAGAATGGTATTTACATAATAGAATAGAATATAATGGTTTATATAATAGAAGAGAAGAGAAGAGAATACAAGAGAATAGAATATAATATAATGGTTTATATAACAGAATAGAAGAGAATAGAATGGTTTATAGAATAGAATATAATATAATGGTTTATAGAATAGAATAGAATAGAATAGAATGGTTTATAGAATAGAATAGAATATAATATAATGGTTTATAGAATAGAATATAATGGTGCATAGAATAGAATAGAATGGTTTATATTTAAATATAGTATTGTTTTGTTGATGTCTTTTGTAGTCGTTCAACATCTGATGAGATGGTGGTCTGTATAAATGTTGTTGTTGGGGTATTATTTATACTTTGTTTATGCCGTTGTAGATTTATCAGGGAAATGTCATCGATTTCACTGCTGCATTGGGCAATACAGTGACATCCTAGTCCAACCCGCTGACTGCATAATGTGAGCCCGCTGACTGCATAGTGTGAGCCAGCTGACTGCATAGTGTGAGCCAGCTAACTGCATTGTGTGAGCACGATAATTGCATTGTGTGAGACCGCTGACTGCATAGTGTGAGCCCGCTGACTGCATAGTGTGAGCCAGCTGACTGCATAGTGTGAGCCAGCTGACTGCATAGTGTGAGCCCGCTGACTGCATAGTGTGAGCCCGCTGACTGCATAGTGTGAGCCCGCTGACTGCATAGTGTGAGCCCGCTGACTGCATAGTGTGAGCCCGCTGACTGCATAGTGTGAGCCCGCTGACTGCATAGTGTGAGCCCGCTGACTGCATAGTGTGAGCCCGCTGACTGCATAGTGTGAGCCCGCTGACTGCACAATGTGAGCCCGCTGACTGCATAGTGTGAGCCCGCTGACTGCATAGTGTGAGCCAGCTGACTGCATAGTGTGAGCCAGCTAACTGCATAGTGTGAGCCCGCTGACTGCATAGTGTGAGCCCGCTGACTGCATTGTGTGAGCCAGCTGACTGCATAGTGTGAGCCAGCTGACTGCATTGTGTGAACCAGCTAACTGCATAGTGTGAGCCAGCTGACTGCATTGTGTGAGCACGATAATTGCATTGTGTGAGACCGCTGACTTATAGTGTGAGCCCGCTGATTGCGTTGTGTGAACCCGCTGACTGCATCGTGTGAGCCCGCTGACTGCAATGTGTGAGCCCGCTGACTGCATTGTGTGAGACCGCTGACTGATTGTGTGAGTGAACCCGATGACTGCATTGTGTGAGTGAACCCGATAACTGTATTGTGTGAGACCGCTGACTGCATTGTGTGAGCCCGCTGACTGCATTGTGTGAGCCCGCTGACTGCATTGTGTGAGCCCGCTGACTGCATTGTGTGAGACCGCTGACTGATTGTGTGAGACCGCTGACTGATTGTGTGAGACCGCTGACTGATTGTGTGAGTGAACCCGATGACTGCATTGTGTGAGTGAACCCGATGACTGCATTGTGTGAGTGAACCCGATGACTGCATTGTGTGAGTGAACCCGATGACTGTATTGTGTGAGGCCGCTGACTGCATTTTGTGAGTGAGTCCGCTGACTGCATTGTGTGAGTGAACCCGATGACTGCATTGTTTAAGCCTGCTGACTGCATTGTGTGTATGAACCCGATGACTGCATTGTGTGAGGCCGCTGATTGCATTGTGTGAGTGAACCCGATGACTGCATTGTTTGAGCCCGCTGACTGCATTGTGTGTGTGAACCCGATGACTGCATTGTTTGAGCCCGCTGACTGCATTGTGTGTGTGTGAACCCGATGACTGCATTGTGTGTGTGAACCCGATGACTGCATTGTTTGAGCCCGCTGACTGCATTGTGTGTGTGAACCCGATGACTGCATTGTGTGTGTGAACCCGATGACTGCATTGTGTGTGTGAACCCGATGACTGCATTGTGTGTGTGAACCCGATAACTGCATTGTGTGAGTGAGCACGATAACTGCATTGTGTGAGGCCGCTGACTGCATTTTGTGAGTGAGTCCGCTGACTGCATTGTGTGAGGCCGCTGATTGCATTGTGTGTGTGAACCCGATGACTGCATTGTGTGTGTGAACCCGATGACTGCATTGTGTGAGTGAACCCGATGACTGCATTGTGCGAGTCCGCTGACTGCATTGTGTGTGTGAACCCGATGACTTCATTGTGTGTGTGAACCCGATGACTGCATTGTGTGAGTCCGCTGACTGCATTGTGTGGGACTCGGGAGCGTCCACGTCTTCAGGAGTAAATGCAATCAAAAATTCCGGAAATTGAAGGGGAGAACCATCGGACAGTGATAATGCCTTGTTCTTTTCCTGACATTCCCTGCAACTCAATTGTGGTAAAGGCCTTGTACTCTCTTCAGAACACTTCAAACTGGGATCGAGAATGGAGCAGCGCATTCTGGGCAGGTCACTCGTCATCATCATCATCATCATCGTCATTAGTGCCGTCTCCGCATCGAAGGTTGGCTACAATCGAGCGTCATTCCGATCTATCTCTTGCTTTGATGGTGCAGGTTGTCATAGGCTGACTTCTCCATCTTTTTATGTTACTCGTTCAAATTAGTCTTGGTCTCCTCTGGCTTTTCCCTTCCAAGATTACTTTTAGTAGGCTGTTATGTCTTTTAACATGCCCGGAAAATCTCATTTGTCTTGTTTGAATTGTGTTTAGTAGTTCTCTTTCCATTTTTAGTTGTTTTAAGACTTCATTGTTTGTTTGCAGATCACTATTTTCATTTTATTTGCTTACACATAGTAGACAATCGGAAATATCTCTTCTAGTTTAATGACCACATTTCTGACAATTCATGATTGCTTGCTATCAACCGTTTGTCCAAACACCAAATACATACTTACTGTTTTTCAAACTGAGACTACTACAACTAATTGCTCATTCATCATCTTGAACCTTGAACTTTCAACTTTATTGTAAGATTTGTTCTTTTTTTTTTTATTCACTTTCCTCTCACCCCTCTTATTGATTCTGTTTTTTTTTTTTGTCTGTTTATTTTTTGGTTTCTTCTATTTCATCTTCCTCTGTTTCTTCTCACGCTTATTTATTCTAATTTGTTTAATTTTCATCTAATTCGTCTACATCTGTTTTCTCACTCTTATGTTTTCTGTTTTTCTTTTGCACTTTCGTTTCCATTTTTATGCTCCTATATCTTCACATCTTCATCTTCGTTTGATATTTCTTCGCTCATTTGTTTCTTTTTCGCCTTCGCAATCGGTCGTCCTGCAGAGATCGTACTCTACTCTACGTTGCTATCAACAAGGGGCAGCAATATTTGCTGTTTTCCAACACAAGTATACAACTACATCATAACTGTGGCAACATAATTTCTCTTCCATTTTAAATCCTTACAGAGTTGACCAAATTGACTTGTCTGTTCACAGAAAATAGACTTGCAGGGATATAGTATCTTGCTCAGCTTTAGTTCACTGATCATGACACCATATCAATCGCTGACTGCTCTCACCGATGCGCTGTCTTAGTCACGTCCGATATTTATGAAATATTGTTAGTCTCACACATTCTTCTTCTACCTTCCAGCTCCCTGTGAGGCATAGGTCTTCAACAAACACTTTCCAAGTCGTTCTGTTTCTTGCCATTCTTTTAAGATCATTCCACGTCTTCCCCATCATCTTTATCTCCGCTTCTATTTGTCTTCTCCAAGAATTTATTGGTCTTCCTCTTTGTCTTTTCCCCTGGGGATTCCAAAAAAGGGCCTGTTGTGTAATACTCTCAGTTGGCTTCCGTAGTGTGTGTCCTATACAGCGCCATCGTCTTCGCTGTATCTCTTTATCCACTAGTGTTTGACTGGTACATTTCCATAATTCTATGTTAGTGATTTTGTCCTGTCATTTCCATCCTTTTAATCTGCGTAAGCATCCATTAATGAAAGTCTGTATGGTCTCACACATTAATTGTTCTTTATGAAAACTATCGTCTTCCTACGGAGTGCCGGTTTTCCTGCAGGACAGGTAATGAAGGGTCATGTGATAAAGTGCAGTCGCCACAAGGTGTTTAGGTGATAGTTTTCATTTCACTCTCGAGTTGACCCTACCGTGATTCAAAATTGCGGACACTTTCCTTGGTGATAAAATTGGGTTTGATCGAAAGGACCATAATTGGTGAATTCAAGATATGGTTTCATCTGATTGTATTTCCTATATTGGGTGCCGTCTCAACATCGAAGGTTTGACTATTATGGAGCGCCATTTTATTTTGTTTTGATCTGTCCATCTACTGTCTTGATCTGTCTATCTTTAAATGTAATTAGTCCACGTTAGTCTTGTTATGCCTCTGCCTCGTCTACCTTGTACATTCCCCTTCAAAGTGACTATCAGTCTGCCCTTCTCTTAGTTAAATATGGTTGGCCAGTGATGAGAAAAGTTAAGAGAATCTCAAAATAAGTTCTCAAATGGGAATCAGAGGTTAAAGGAAAAAGAGGCAGACATAAAGAAATGCTAAAAATAACCTACAGAAGAACATACAAGAAGGACTTCTTATTTTTATGTTTATTTTTAATTCTTCTTCTCGTTCGCAGTTATTAAATTTATTTATTTTTAATTTAAATACATATTTGTGTGTGTGTTGTATGTTTCTTCCTGCTGAATTTTCGGCCTATTGAGCCGAAACATCATTCTGGTTAGTAAAGTAAGGTACCCCCGTCACGCCAAGTGTCGTATAGGGAAATATGGTGTTAGTGACCCTATATTTTACAGACCTTCAGCACATGATTTTTGGGGTAATGTGATCGGTATTACGCCCGTGCTGCTTTACTTTCTCAGAAAAAAATCCGTTACCTATTTAAGGCTGGGTGAACCCGAAAGCCGTCGGTTGGGATCGAACCCTACCCCTTGTCCTTTGTAGTCCAGTTCACTAACCACTGAGCTATCGCGGCTCCCATTCTGGTTAGTGGTTTCCTCTTATTACGTGAAGCTTTAACAATACCGTTATTTTTTCCTCAATCTACTTTTTTTTCCGTTATTTCTTCCCTAAAAAGAAACACTGAGGAGAGAGACACCAACAGCAGGCATCAGTCTCTGTGCTGAGATTACTAGCTCAGAACAGAGACATGTATGTGGCCGAGATACAATTCTAGTCCAGTGCAAGAATGGACTCTTGATAACAAATATCACCGGACATAAAGAGTCTACAATTTCGGCCCAGGACGCGTCCTCGGCTCGGAAGAACAGTAGATAGATAGATAGATTGTGTCTCTTCACGTGTCCACAAAATTTAGTTGTCTTGTTCGAATTATGTTAAGTAGTTCTGTATTTTTTTATTCATTTTTAGCTGATTCAAAACTGTCCTGTTTATCTTCTTTTCCTTCGACTCAAGTCTCCAGATTTCTCTATATAACCAAATTGTAAAGGCTTCGATTTTATGCTCCGGTTTCTTATTTGATGTCCATGTTTCTTTAATATTCTGGAATGTTGACTAGATACAACATTTCATTATTCGTGGTTTTAGTTCTGAATGTATTTAAAGAGAGGATGAAAAATACAATCAAGAAAAAAACAGCTGATAATGATTTCCGTATTTTTTTTAATCGGAAGTTGATTTTCTATAATTTGTCCTCATTACAGAAGAAATTATGTTTGAGTGTATGTGCACATAATGTGTACATAGAGTGTAGGTGAGCCAGTCTTAACATATGGATGTCAATCGTGGACAAGAAATAGACAACAGACAAGAAAACCACTGTATGCTTAAAAATTGTCGTTTTACAGAAGAATGTTGAGAATACCGTGGACAGCTAAGGAGAGTAATGAAGATGTTCTTAACGAACCCAAAGCAAAGAGAGCTCATTTCCAAAATTAAGAAGAAACAATCATTTTTTTTGGGGCCACATAATAAGAAGGAAACAGCTGGAATATATTATGAAAAGGGAAAATTGAGGGAGTAATAGATAGAGGGAAGCAAAGAGAAAAGACACCAGACAGCTTAAGAGAATGGCTTGGCAGAAGGTCAACAACAGAAATGATAAATAACTGTCGAGATCGAAAGTTGTGGAGAGACATGATCACCTATGCCAGCAGGCAATGTACTTGATGATGATGATGATGATTATGATGATGATGATGTATGTGCACAAATGTTTTAGTATGCGCTTAAGTATGTGTGTTTTTGGTTGTGTGTCAACGTGTACTTTACTGTGTCCGCGTGCATACAATCAACTAAACACGAATTAGTCCCATGCCTTTCGTTGTGAATTTCCAATAATCGATACCGCCCACACTTGTGAACTTTAATGAGATTGATGACTCCTATAATCGATAGATACCACGATCCAATAATGTTAATTACATAGACAATGTTGATCTCCACACAGTCGTAGCTAGAAGCTTGTTTACGAGCTGGGGCGCCAATCACGGCAGTCGTATTCAACGTGTGTGATATAGTGTAGTTACTGTGCAGACAATGGTAGCAGCATTTCTTGAAATATATCATCAGCATTTCAGTTTGTCGACAGCAGGCTGATTGTCGTCACCATTTTCATCAGCCAAATCAATATGACATCATCGTGAGCAACAGCAGGATCATTGTTCATGTGACGTTGCTGATCCAGCATTGTCGCTGACGAGGCGCTGTTCTAGTTTGACTAGGCTCATAGGTGACTGTTCTAGTTTAACTAGGCTCATAGGTTCTAGTATGAGTAGGTTCAGAGGTCACTGTTCTAGTTTGACTAGGCTCATAGGTCACTGTTCTAGTTTGACTAGGCTCATAGGTCACTGTTCTAGTATGAGTAGGTTCAGAGGTCACTGTTCTAGTATGAGTAGGTTCAGAGGTCACTGTTCTAGTATGAGTAGGCTCATAGGTCACTGTTCTAGTATGAGTAGGTTTACAGGTCACTGTTCTAGTTTGAGTAGGTTCAGAGGTCACTGTTCTAGTATGAGTAGGTTCAGAGGTCACTGTTCTAGTTTGTGTAGGTTCAGAGGTCACTGTTCTAGTTTGAGTAGGTTCAGAGGTGTAGTTTTTTTTTTCGTTAATTTTTATTAACCAGGTTTTCGTCTATTTTTCAAGTTTTCCTAGGGCATCTTGCATTTGGAGCTAGCCACTACATAGATTCTTCACGTGCCCATATTGCCAGGTCGGCTGCGTGCATTGCTGAGTGTATTCTGGGTGGAATGCCCATTACGATGTCATTTATGAAATTTAAAAAGAGCGTTGGGGATAGGACTCCGCCTTGTGGGACACCTTGTTCGATTCTGGCTTTCTTACTTAGTTGTCCATGTACTTGTACTCTGGCCGTCCTGTCTTACTTAGTTGTCCATGTACTTGTACTCTGGCCGTCCTGTCTTACTTAGTTGTCCATGTACTTGTACTCTGGCCGTCCTGTCTTACTTAGTTGTCCATGTACTTGTACTCTGGCCGTTCTATCTTGTAGGTATTGAGATATCCAATTTAATAAACGGCCTTTGATGCCAAGCCTGAGAAGCTTGTTCTTAATCCTTCTCTCCATACCCTAAAAAAAGCCCTCTCCATATCGATCCACACTGTCAGTGTGTTTCTTTTCTTGTAGAGCATCCTCTATTTCCTGTGCGATTTTGGTAATCACGTCTTCAGTTGATCTGTGCTGACGGAAACCACTTTGTTGTGGTACGATTTGTTGTTTTGTCTCCGAATGCCACATGAGTCTTCTGTTGACAAACCTTTCCACGAGTTTGCTCAGGCAGCTCAGTAAGCTAATTGGTCTGTAGCTACTTGGGCCCAGTGGGCCTTTTCTATGTTTGAGGATGGGCACCATAATGGCTTCTTTCCAGGTTGCCGGCATTTGACCTCTCTTCCAGCTGGCATTTATTATCATTAGAAGCTGGCCCTAGGCTTTCTGTCCCAGTTTTATGCGCATTTTGTTAGTGATTCCATCTTTTCCATGGGAACTCTTGAGTTTCAATCCTTTGAAGGCTACAATCTTTCAATCCTTGGCGTTCAATACTTTGAGTTCTGCTGGTGTAAAGATGATCGTCTGGTGTTCTTCTGGTGCTAAAGGCGTTTGTTTTGCATCTCGGTTTTCCTTTCTTGCAGCTTTCTGTTGGTCTTTTGGAATGTCTATTCTACTTAGTCCCCGATCACTCTTTTCTTGTATTTTACTATTTGTAACAAATACTCCGATATTCATCTTCTCATGATGTACTCGAAATAACGTCTGAAGTAACGTTATCGTAACATCATGATTGTTATTATGATATGACTTACCACCACTGTTACTTCTACTAATATCGTTACTATCGTATCACTGCTACCATCACAAATACTGTTATCAACATTACCATCGTTATTGCTATATCGTTACTGTCATCACATATATCAATATTATCACTGTCAATGACATTATCTTATCATTAGCACTTTCATCCTCACTAGCATCAGCATCATGTGCTATACCTGCTAGACTTCAATCTCCGACACTCAGTTTTGATCTCTGTGTTTCTCTTGACTTCCGTTGAAGCTATTGTGCTGGTCTGTCTGTATGTCTGTCTCTCCGTTTCTGCCTCTTTACATATCTCCATCCCTCCCCTCCCGTCATTTCTTCGATCTACCCAATTACCTGTTGGTCTTTGATCACCAAAACCTTCCCCACAGCTGTTTGTCACTGATACTTTAGTTCATTTCCTTATTTGTGTCTTCCCATGAATACAAGATACACAATAATCGTCTATTTTACATTCAACATCACAAGTAAAGTAAAGAGCCCCTGTCATACCAAGTGGCGTATAGGGAATATGGTGTTAATGACCATCAATTGTACAGACCTTCAGCGCTTGATTTTTGGAGTAATGTGGTCGGTATTACACCCGTGCCGCTTTACTTTCCCCAGAAAAATATCCGGTACCCATTTAAGGCTGGGTGAACCCGGAAGTCGTCGGTTGGAATAAAACCCTACCTCTTAAAAGTGACTAGAGCAAGCTGCATTTTAACTTTGAAAAAACTGTTACAAATTGAATATCGCATTGACGGAATTGTCAGATTTTCTAACATTTGATCTTTTTGTTACGAGCATTGACTTCTAACATATCATTCGCACATGTTGTTGGCTGTTTTCCGTGCCATGATACCAAGCTATCCAGTATTTTCTCTATTTGTCGTCCGCGATATCTTTTTCTCCGTATTATGCCAATTGTAACCAAGTATTCCAACTTTCCTCTTCTCACGATGTGCCCGAAAAATGTTGATTGTTTCTTTCTGATGTTTCTTTTGAGCTCCCTTATTATGTTGGTCTATTGAGAATTTCCTAGTTGGTCTTTTCAGCTGTCCAGGGAACTTTCAACATTTTTCTGTGAAATCCCACCTCTGTGGCCTCTAATCGTCTTTTCATTTGTTTGTCTACTGTCCATGCTTCGCTTCCATAGGTCAGAATCGGCTCTATATAGCACTGATGAACTCTATTTCTCACTTCTATTCGCACATACATATTTGTTTTAATTACACATTTGACGTTTTGTGCCAGTTGTATTGTGACAGATCGAAACAAAGCAGTACCAATTACCACTGAGAAAAATATTATTAAGAAAACATTAATTCCACCATTGTGTTACCAATGCCAAGCATGGTCACTTAGGACTACGCATAAAAGAAAGCTTGTCGCCACAAAGATAATATGTCTGAGAAAAGCGCTTGGTGTGTCCAGAGGACAGAATCAGAAATTGTATTATAAGAGAAAGAGTAGGCGTTGAACCAATCCTTAGCCACATACAGAAATAACAAATAAGCTGGTCTGCATATCTAGGAGAAAATGCCTTTTTTTGCCATATTTTTTTTAATTTCTTGCCATATATTAAGCATATATTAAAAGAGGAGAAGGGATAAGAGCAAGAGGCAGACCCAGAGTAAGAAAGACAGACACCATCAAAGAACGCTAATTGACAAATAAATGAAGTCACCGATAGTGCGAAAATCAGAACAGTGTATCTCCCTCGACACCCAAACAGTACCAAAGGACGTGAAAAGAGAAAAAAAAGTTTCAGGTGTCACAAATTAAAACCACTTCTATAAAATATCAATTTAATGAATGAGAGGAATGTTCTAGGCAGAAGACATCATCATTAATAAACGCTGCTAAATTTTCAAGATCTTCCTCTTCTTTCCTTCTTCATCTGCCTTTCAGCGTCAAGGGGAGTATAATTTGCGGTCTTTTGCTCTTCTGTTCGCCTCTGCTGCTGTTATGTTTCCTAGTTCTTCTAATATTTCATCGATCCATCTTTTTCGTGGTCGACCCTTGGGTCTGGTGTTCTTACAACGTTTCTTGAAGGCTCCTTGTATTGTGTTTTGATTTTACTGCCTTGTCACGTGGTCAAACCATTTTATCTGATTTTTCCTTATATATTCTATGGCGAGTGCTATTCCTAGCTTTTTTCTCAGTTCTTCATTTCTGATCTTATCTCTCAGATTGTTTCCTGTCATTCGTCTAACACATTTCATCTCTGTAGAGGCTATTTTTCTTATTGTTTTTGCATCTAGGGTCCAGGTCTGGCATTGGTAGCACAACGTTAGGGTGAAGATTGTACTGCTGCTAAATTTTCAAAATTAGAACAAAAATGTCACTTTCAGATAAAAACAAACATTGCCGTAAACATATTTTTAAAAAGAAGCTTATATTTCATTCCAATGTTTACAATAATTTTTATTCTGGGCATTTGTTTCCTTCAACAACAAAAATCCGATGAATTCTTAACTCTCCTCCCTGGGGACACACTTTACGTCGTTCACGTTACATGATGTTTAAATGTCAATATCTTCCACTATATACATCATCTAACAGTCAAGATTGCCTCAGTGACATTTTTCAAAATGTCCTTATATTTTCTTAAATCAGACTTTGGGACTGGTTAGTCTTGAAACAAGACGCCGGTCTTGATACAGAGAGGTTGTGAGTTCAAATCCTGGCTGCACCAGTTGGGATTTTTATTTGTGATTTCTCTCTGCGGCAAACACCCCTAGTCTCAGCAGCGAGGTCCGGCTTGAAACGTCAATTAGTCATCAACGAAAACATTATTAGTACCTCCGAAGTCGGAGTTATCTGCCTGTGCGGCGAGGGATCGCTGTAGGAACTTCGCCTGAGGTGAAAGCTGGTGAACGTAAAAAATCAGAATGTTTTTTTACGGAACACAATAGGTCAGTCTAAATAACTCAGAGCTTACAACAACAGAATGGAACAATCAAGATATAGAGACAGACCAAGAAAAAGACCCAGACAATTTAAGTAAAAAAAAGTCAAGGGCCTACGTCCGGGCAAGTGGCGTTTAGGGAATATGGTGTTAGTGAACATATATTTTACAGATTTTCGGCACATAATTTTTAGGGTAATGTGGTCGGTACTACCCCGGCGCCCGTACTTTCCTAGAAAAAAATCCGGTACCCATTAAAGGCTGGGTGAACCTGGAAGCCGTCGTTTGGAATCGAACCCTACCTCTT
Organism: Megaustenia siamemsis; assembly: GCA_032433765.1. NCBI lineage: Eukaryota > Metazoa > Mollusca > Gastropoda > Stylommatophora > Ariophantidae > Megaustenia > Megaustenia siamemsis. The sequence continues at coordinate 22,117,713 of JAVIAB010000160.1, read as the reverse complement.
GTCCTTTGTAGTCCAGTTCACTAACCACTGAGCTATCGCGGCTCCCTAAGGAAATTTACGTCATAATAAAAATAATACAATATCACTTTGTACCAAGCCACAGAAAGTGCCCTTGATAGAAAACACATCACTGACTTAAGCCTGCGACCCCTGCCGGCAAAAAGCAGAACAGGATGAACTAAAGAAAAAATACTCAGTGGTTAGTGGACTACTAAGAACAAGAGAAGTAGTTAGATTCGCATCGATAGCTTCTAGGTTCATTCAGTTTTAAATGAGTACCAGATTTTTCTAGAAAAGAGGTCGGCCTGGCGTTATACTGACCACATCATAAGTACAATTTTCATATTGTCAGTGAAATGTATGGGCATTAATAGCACAATGCCCGAGCACTTAAGACGGGAGCGATTCATACACCTCTAAAATGTATTTATTAAAAAATAGCTTCTATCTATCTATCTATCTATCTATCTATCTATCTATCTATCTATCTATCTATCTATCTATCTATCTATCTATCTATCTATCTATCTATCTATCTATCTATCTATCTATCTATCTATCTATCTATCTATCTATCTATCTATCTATCTATCTATCTATCTATCTATCTATCTATCTATCTATCTATCTATCATTGTCAGTCTGTCTGTCTGATGTCCTTTCGAGCCGAAAATGGTACATGAAGCAAACATATTAGAATCTCCTTGTGCAAAGATCTTTACTATCAAGTGTCAGACCTTGCACAGGCCCCGCATTGCATCTAGCTCCACCTTACGTTCCTGTTCTGCGCGAGTCACTTATTGTCAACAATGTAACATATGCCTACTGTTGTTGCCTCTCCCTTCGGAGCACTATTTAGTGTTCCCTTACGTCTGCATCTTTTATTTTATGACTTGCTTTTGCATAACGCAATATGTTATTTGTTGTGTTTTTTTTTATGAAATACGTCACAAGTCTCGTACATTATCATTCTTGCAAGATATCTCAACGGAGATACATTTATATGGGAAATGTACAAAAACGGACTGAACATATAAACATATGGAATAATGTATTCGCTACAGAACTTGATTTCAATGATCCTCATAATAAACAAACATGGGTTTTGAGTGAGCATTCGTGTTGTAATTACCACTCTTGTCATGTGTTGTATAAATATGTTTTATTCTGGTAAAAGATATTTTTTTTTTCAAATGGTGTCGTTTCTGTTATTCTGTGTTTATTTGATTGTTCGTTTGTTTTTCCTGAATTCTTCCTAGTTGTTTATTACGTTAATCTAGTCTCAAAAATGCAATTATATTTCCATTACTGTTTCTTCACGTAAATCTAATCTTTATATATTTCTATAACTATTTATTAAGTTAATATAGTCTCACCATTTATATTCTTGTAACGCTTTATTACTTTAATCTAATTCTAATATTTACATTCATATAACTGTTTATTACGTTAATCTAGTTTCAGTTTCCCTTCTGGTTTTGTTTTAAATTGTATCCATTTTTACAAATGTTGTCTTTTGCATTTAAATTCATCACGTCGACAAGCTGAAGCTACATTTCATTAAATACTTACACAGCCTTAAAGTTCACACAGCCTACAAGTTCACACTGCCTCCAAGTTCACACAGCCTACAAGTTCACACAGCCGCCAAGTTCACACAGCCTCCAAGTTCACACATCCTCCAAGTTCACACATCCTCCAAGTTCACACAGCCTCCAAGTTTACACAGCCTCCAAGTTCACACATCCTCCAAGTTCACACATCCTCCAAGTTCACACAGCCTCCAAGTTTACACAGTCTCCAAGTTCACACATCCTCCAAGTTCACACATCCTCCAAGTTCACACATCCTCTAAGTTCACACAGCCTCCAAGTTCACACCGCCTACAGGTTCACACATCCTCCCAGTTCACACAGCCTCTAAATTCACACAACCTCCAAGTTCACACATCCTCCTAGTTCACACATCCTCCAAGTTCACACATCCTCCACGTTCACACAACCTCCAAGTTTACACATCCTCCAACTTCACACAGCCTCCCAGTTCACACAACCTCCAAGATCACACATCCTCCAAGTTCACACAGCCTCCAAGTTCACACATCCTACACATTTACACAGCCTCCAAGTTCACACATCCTCCACATTTACACATCCTCCAAGTTCCCACAGCCTCCAAGTTCACACATCCTACACATTTACACAATCTCCAAGTTCACACATCCTCCAAGTTCACACATCCTCCAAGTTCACACAGCCTCCAAGTTCACACAGCCTCCAAGTTCACACAGCCTCCAAGTTCACACAGCCTCCAAGTTCACACATCCTACACATTTACACAATTTCTAAGTTCACACATCCTCCAAGTTCACACATCCTCCAAGTTCACACAGCCTCCAAGTTCACACAGCCTCCAAGTTCACACATCCTACACATTTACACAATTTCCAAGTTCACACATCCTCCAAGTTCACACATCTTCCAAGTTCACACAGCCTCCAAGTTCACACAGCCTCCAAGTTCACACAGCCTCCACATTTACACATCCTCCAAGTTCACACAAGCTCCAAAATCACACATCCTACACATTTACACAGCCTCCAAGTTCACACATCCTCCAAGTTCACACATCCTCCAAGTTCACACATCCTCCAAGTTCACACATCCTCCAAGTTCACACATCCTCCAAGTCCACACAGCCTCCAAGTTCACACAGCCTCCAAGTTCTCACAGCCTCCAAGTTCACACAGCCTCCACTTTTACACAACTTTAAAATATTGGGACCCGACATTTTCTCTCGATAATACACAGCGAAGTTATAAATTGCTGACATCGTCACCATCAATTTGGCAACGGACGCAGTTAAATATGGACATCATTTGGGTGTCACTCAAGCGCCAATATCATTACAAATACGTTTCTGCTTAATGTTGTTATAAATACGTTTAGCTTCATCATCATCATCATTGAGTGCCGTCTCCGCATCGAAGGTTGTCTACTATGGAGCGCCATTCCACTCTGTCTCTTGCTTTGATGGTGAAGATTGTCATAGATTGACTTGTGCGTCTTTTGATGCTACTCGTCCATGTTAGTCTTGGTCTGCCTCTGCCTCTTTTACCTTATATTTTCCCTTCCAATATTACTTTTATTAGGCTATTGTGTCTTTTAACATGCCCCAAAAATTTCATTTATCTTGTTCTAATTGTGTTTAGTATTTCTCTTTTCATGTTTAGATGTTTTAAAACTTCATAGTTTGTTTTCTTTTCTTTCCATCCAATTCTACCTATTCTTCTATAGAGATATCTTTTAGCTTCACTTATTTCCTAATTGTATTTATACAACTCTCTAGTGACGTTGTCTTCGTCTTCAAACATTCATATCTTTAATCTAGTTTTATTATCCCCTGGTCTCTGGATAGTGAGATCCGATGTCTAGCCTTCTCGAAAACCGGCAAAGAACATGATGTCTCGTGTGTAATTTGCGCACGTTAAAGAACCATTGGCGGTTGGAAGACTAAAGGAGTTGGCCAAGAATGGTCGCTGCCCGGGCCAAATTAAGGGGAAACACGGGCCCAAAACGTTGAAGCTGTCGACGATAAAATATGAGAGTATTTGTGGAGTCGGAGGATATTTGCCTGTATGGAGGGGGACCCCTGAGCACACGGTTGTCAGTATGAAAAATAGGGAAACGAGATATTCATGCAAAATTCAGTACCTCGGGACTTCCCTAAAGATATAAAAGCTGGCGAACGCAAACAACAAACAATAAACAATAAACAACAAACAATAAACAACAAACAATAAACAATAAACAACAAACAATAAACAACAAACAATAAACAATAAACAATAAACAACAAACAATAAACAATAAACAACAAACAATAAACAACAAACAATAAACAACAAACAACAAACAATAAACAACAAACAATAAACAATAAACAATAAACAACAAATAATAAACAATAAACAATAAACAACAAACAATAAACAATAAACAACAAACAATAAACAATAAACAATAAACAACAACAAGAGAGGTTGGAGTTCGCTCAGTTTCAGGCTATGGCTGATAAACTGTGTGACTTGTCCTCCCTAGCTATGCAGTTTTGGCTCTTCCATATCATTAAGAGTCATCACTGCAGAGAATACATGGGACCTTTCCATATAATTTGGGTGCTTAAGTACACAGAACACAGGGAACCTTGCTTCTGTTAGCAAGCACGTTTTGACACAATCTGTTACTAAGGGAGACTGACTAGAAGGTCTAGGTCTTGGTTAGCTCATGGGTCTCCGACTATTTTTTTCGCAGTTGCTTGAGCTCACTCTGGTGAACGCAAGAGAGAAAAGAAAGAGAATATATTGTTAACTCTTCCACTTATTTCATATTCAAACGTGTGATATCTTATCAAGGCTGTTTTCTGTAATGGATTTGTTTTCACTTTACAGTGAAAATATTAAGAGATCTATAGTAGACAAAAAAGGAATTGAAGGCAACAGTCACACCATAAATAATCTGAGATATGCAGGTGACACAGTCTTAATAGCAGAGACAGAGAATGAACTGTAAGAAATGAAAGACATAATAGTTAAAGAAAGCAACAAGAAAGGTCTCAGTCTGAATAGTAAGGAAACAGAGTTAATGGTCATATCGAAGAAACAATCATCACCATCATGCAGAATAAAAATAAAGCGGACAAATCTGAAACAAGTGCAACGCGTCAACTACTTGGGCACAATACTAACATCAGATGGAAGATGCACCACAGAAATAAAAAGCAGAATATCTCAGGCCAAATTAGCACTTCAGAAAATGAAAAATATCTTATGCAACAAGTCTATGGCAATAGAAGTGAGAAGGAGAGTTTATCGGTGCTATATAGAACCAATTCTGACCTATGGAAACGATTCAAGGACAGTAGACAAACAAATGAAAAGACAATTAGAGGCCACAGAAGTAGGATTTCTCAGAGGAATGTTGAAAGCTCCCTGGACAGCTATAAAGACCAATGAGGACATTTTCAAAGAGGCCAACACCAGAAGGGAGCTCCTAAAAAACACCAGAAAGAAACAATCAACATTTTTCGGGAACATCATGAGAAGAAGAAAGTTGGAATACATGGTGACAACTGGCAAAATACAGGGTAAGAGAGATCGCGGACGACAAAGAGAGAAAATACTTGATAGATTGGTGTCATGGCATGGAAAACAGTCAATAACAGAATTGATACGCTGCACTGTAGATAGAAGATTGTGGAAGGACATGATCGCCTACGCCAACCGGTATGACATATGATGATGATGATGATGATGATGATGATGATGATGATGATGATGATGATATCTTAGGTTGATAATTTCTTTTTCTGTTGTTTTTTTTTTCTTTCAAAATCGCAAAATAATCTTTCCGTATGATTTGTTCTATTCTATTCTTTTCATGGAGTCAGTTTCATTGCAGTCGAGGCATCTCCATATCCGCTCCACCGTCTGCCCCAGTATTGATTGTTGTCACTACGCACTCCGGATCGACCAGATCCCTTTTCCACCTTTAGACTCCTCACTCTCCCAGTGCATACATCCTTGTCCCACTCATTCTGCCCCTCTTCTTTTAAAGCGTGAAGAACAAACTTGGCGATGTTCTCTTTCTGTACGAATTGTTATATAGGAAGAACAAACTTGGCGATGTTCTCTTTCTGTACGATTTGTTATATAGGAAGAACAAACTTGGTGATGTCCTCTTTCTATACGATTTGTTATATGGGAAGAACAAACTTGGTGATGTCCTCTTTCTGTACGATTTGTTATATGGGAAGAACAAACTTGGTGATGTCCTCTTTCTGTACGATTTGTTATATAGGAAGAACAAACTTGGTGATGTCCTCTTTCTGTACGATTTGTTATATGGGAAGAACAAACTTGGTGATGTCCTCTTTCTGTACGATTTGTTATATAGGAAGAACAAACTTGACGATGTCCTCTTTCTGTACGATTTGTTATATAGGAAGAACAAACTTGGTGATGTCCTCTTTCTGTACGATTTGTTATATGGGAAGAACAAACTTGGTGATGTCCTCTTTCTGTACGATTTGTTATATAGGAAGAACAAACTTGGTGATGTCCTCTTTCTGTACGATTTGTTATATAGGAAGAACAAACTTGGTGATGTCCTCTTTCTGTACGATTTGTTATATGGGAAGAACAAACTTGGTGATGTCCTCTTTCTGTACGATTTGTTATATGAGAAGAACAAACTTGGTGATGTCCTCTTTCTGTACGATTTGTTATATAGGAAGAACAAACTTGGTGATGTCCTCTTTCTGTACGATTTGTTATATAGGAAGAACAAACTTGGTGATGTCCTCTTTCTGTACGATTTGTTATATGGGAAGAACAAACTTGGTAATGTCCTCTTTCTGTACGATTTGTTATATAGGAAGAACAAACTTGGTGATGTCCTCTTTCTGTACGATTTGTTATATGGGAAGAACAAACTTGGTAATGTCCTCTTTCTGTACGATTTGTTATATAGGAAGAACAAACTTGGCGATGTCCTCTTTCTGTACGATTTGTTATATAGGAAGAACAAACTTGGCGATGTCCTCTTTCTGTACGATTTGTTATATAGGAAGAACAAACTTGGCGATGTCCTCTTTCTGTACGATTTGTTATATAGGAAGAACAAACTTGGCGATGTCCTCTTTCTGTACGATTTGTTATATGGGAAGAACAAACTTGGCGATGTCCTCTTTCTGTACGATTTGTTATATAGGAAGAACAAACTTGGCGATGTCCTCTTTCTGTACGATTTGTTATATAGGAAGAACAAAACAAATAAAACTAAGATCAGCACTTTAAAAATACATGTCTTTAAACGCGACCTGAAGGGATTAGGTATGAGAAAGCTTGTCAAGGACATGTCCATATTTGAGATAAAATATAACCTCCGGTTTGAGAACTGTTGTAACAGCAAAGTCATGTTATGGACGCTAAATCCCTGGCCTTTAGAGACTGACAGAAGGCCATTATATTCCGCCATTCATAATTTCTTTTTTTGAATTATTCATTTGTTTTTCTTTATATAAAAACGCCTCGCTCTCTGACGAATCCGCATTACTTTTACTGGTTTCTTCTTTATTTTCTTCCTGTTGTCTATCTTGAAGCAGCACCCCGCAAGATTAGATATGAAACATTGAAATGTGAATTTAATTCTAAAAAATAATAAATCATGAAAAAAACATCAATAAAAATAATTTGAGTGGAAAGAGTTTGTATGCGTTGATATTTTGGAAATATTATTTTACAAAACAACTATCTAGCTATCTTTACGGCATGTTTCTATTACTAGTGTCTGCAGGGAAGAATTGTTGAACCGTAGAACAAAGGCAGCTTTGTTCAGTGCAGTCGCTGCGTCTGAGTTTTTATTTCACCCTCGATAGGACAAAACGTTTGATCCCACCGGGATTCGAACTCACGACCTCCTGGTTTGGAGCCCGGCAAGTTATCAATTTTTTCCATCCGCTCTCCGTTAAACATGAGTTAATTTTTAAAAAAATCATAAAACAAAAGAGATCGTTAATGAATTGAAATATAATCTAATTGCAATTAATTATAAAACATCTGTGATGTCATCCGTATAGAGCTTTTAAATATTAGATTGTTATCAGTAAATAATAAAACGTCTACGATCCACAGTGAGCTTAAATGAAGATGATCACCATGAGCTGTACGGAAATTGTTCAAACTCCATGATGTGGATGCGAGCCAAATAGCTTTTTGGTGTGGAAAGCGCAATAAATTATTTTTTGTGTGTGACAAGCACAATAGGTTTTTGGTGTGACAAACGCAATAGTTTTTTTGGTGTGACAAGCGCAATAGGTTTTTGGTGTGACAAACGCAATAGTTTTTTTGGTGTGACAAGCGCAATAGTTTTTTAGTGTGACAAGCGCAATAGTTTTTTTGGTATGACAAGCGCAATAGGTTTTTGGTGTGACAAGCGCAATAGTTTTTTTGGTGTGACAAGCGCAATAGTTTTTTTGGTGTGACAAGCGCAACAGGTTTTTGGTGTGACAAGCGCAATAGTTTTTTTGGTGTGACAAGCGCAACAGGTGTTTGGTGTGACAAGCGCAATAGTTTTTTTGGTGTGACAAGCGCAATAGGTTTTTGGTGTGACAAACGCAATAGTTTTTTTTTGGCGTGACAAGCGCAATAGTTTTTTTTTGGCGTGACAAGCGCAATAATTTTTTTTTGGCGTGACAAGCGCAATAGTTTTTTTTGGCGTGACAAGCGCAATAACTTTTAGCTGTTGTTTGTTTGCGTCACCCAGCTTTATATCTCAATGTACAAGATTCATATTTTGTCCGGGATAGACTCAAGATGCATCAAAGCTTGTCAAATCATGAAACAGCTATCACCACTATTGTCCAACATGGAAATAACTCTAGAGGCAAAACGGGCACTCTACATTACAATCTTCATCCCAACGTTGTACTACCAATGCCGGTTCTGGACCCTAAATGCAAGAACAATAAGAAAATAACCTCTATTGAGATTAACTATGTTATACGAAAGACAGAAACAACCCGAGAGACAAGATCAGAAATGAAGAACTGAGAAAAAAGCTAGGAATAGCTCCCGCCATAAAATATATAAGGGAGCCGTGATAGCTCAGTCGTTAGTGAATTGGACTACAAAGGACAAGAGGTAGGGTTCTATCCCAACCGACGGTTTCCGGGTTCACCCAGCCTTAAATAGGTACCGGATTTTTTTTCGGGGAAGGTGAAGCTGCACGGGCGTAATACCGACCACATTACCTCAAAAATTATGTGCTGAAGGTCTATTAAACTTATGGTCACTAACACCATATTCCCTATGGCGTGACGGGGGCTCTTTACTTTATATATATATATATATATATATATATATATATATATATATATATATATATATATATATATATATATTTATATATTTATATATATATATAATATAAAGAAACAACAGATAATATAGTTTGGCCATGTGACAAGGCAGAGAGATCAAAATACAACACAACGAGCCCTCAATAAACGTTGCGAGAACACCAGACCCAAGGGTCGACCACGAAAAAGATGGATCGATGGAATATTAGAAGCACTAGGGTACACAACAGCATTAGAAGCGAACAGAAGAGCAAAATACCACAAATTATATCTCCACTCGACGCTGAAAAGCAAATTGAGAAGGAAAGTAGAAGAAGAAGCTTTATATCTTCAGCGAACTCTCGAGGGACTGAATTTTGCATGAATATAATTTTCTCACTGGTAGCCGTGTGGTGAGGTGACCCCAGCCACAGATGCAGATACTCTCAGACTTCGGAGGTACTTTTATAATTTTATCATCGAGAGTATTGATTTTTGTTTGTTTTGGGGGAGAATTTTCTTAACAATGTTTCCAGGGCAGTGGTCAATTTTGATTTAATCTTTGCAATTTCCAACTGCAAGGATTTTTTAACGTGTGCAAAATAAACACGGGACCTCATGTTTCCGAGAAGGTTAGACACTGGATCTCACAACTCAGACACCAGGGAAGGGTAAAACCACGAAGATACCACAGATTCATCATCATCATATCGAGTGCCGTCTCCGCAACGAAGGTTGGCTACCATGGAGCGCCATTCTGCTCTGTCTCTTGCTTTGATGGTGCAAGTTGTCATAGGCTGATCTGTCCATCTTTTGATGTTACTCGTCCATGTTAGTCTTGGTCTGCCTCTGCCTCTTTTACCTTGTATTTTCCCCTCCAGGATTACTTTCAGTAGGCTGGTGTGTCTACTACCACAGATTCAAGTTTTGAAAAAAAATGTCCCCCCGCCTATGGTAGAAATCGAACCTGGGGCCTTTCTGATTAGAGACCGAAGTCATATCTCTAAATCACTCACATTGATCATGTCCATGCAGTGAACACTCTTATCTTCATTTTGTTATCCAGACTAGTAGTGATAACCAAAAAGAAGTGATAAGCAACTAGTAGTGATAACCGGATAGCAAAAATAAAAGCTAGCAGTGATAAACCAACTAGTAGTGATAACCAACTAGCAGTGATAACCAACTAGCAGTGATAACCAACTAGTAGTGATAATCAACTAATAGTGATAACCAACTAGCAGTGATAACCAACTAGTAGTGATAACCAACTAGCAGTGATAACCAACTAGCAGTGTTAACCAACTAGTAGTGATAACCAACTAGTAGCGATAACCAACTAGTTTGATAACCAAATAGTAGTGATAACCATCTAGCAGTGATAACCAACTAGTAGTGATAACCAACTAGTAGTGATAACCAACTAGTAGTGATAACCAACTAGTAGTGATAACCAATTAGCAGTGATAACCAACTAGTAGTGATAACCAACTAGTAGTGATAACCAACTAGTAGTGATAACCAACTAGCAGTGATAACCAACTAGCAATGATAACCAACTAGCAGTGATAACCAACTAGTAGTGATAACCAACTAGCAGTTATAACCAACTAGTAGTCATTACCGGCCAGCAGTGATAATCAACAGGTAGTGGCAACCAGTTAGCAGAAATAACAGTTAACAGTGATATATCATATCAACTACTAGTGATAACATGTTAACAGAAACAAAAGTTAGCAGTGATAAATCAACTATTAATGATGATCAACTAGCAGAAATATCTAGCAATGATAAACGAACTAGCAATGCTATAACTGTCCTGCTTTTTACCTTTAACGAGAGTGTCGAACTTTATTGCCTTTTCCACCCAATAACATTTTACTTTATTCTCTCATATTAATGTCATTTTTTGGCTCGGTTCTTGCGTTTATTTATTTCAGCACAATGTCAACATTGTTAATCGTTGATTCGAATATAGCTACGCCTGTTTTTTTTATTTTATTTGTTTTCAAAAGTTATTGGGATTTAAGGTTTTGTAGCCGGATAACTAGTGATCTTCTGGGCCGTGAGACTGAGTGAGTGCACGTGAGTCTATACCATTCACTCAATAACTAGTGATCTTCTGGGCCGTGAGATTGAGTGAGTGCACGTGAGTCTATGCCATTCACTCAATAACTAGTGATCTTCTGGGCCGTGAGATTGAGTGAGTGCACGTGAGTCTATGCCATTCACTCAATAACTAGTGATCTTCTGGGCCGTGAGATTGAGTGAGTGCACGTGAGTCTATGCCATTCACTCAATAACTAGTGATCTTCTGGGCCGTGAGATTGAGTGAGTGCACGTGAGTCTATACCATTCACTCAATAACTAGTGATCTTCTGGGCCGTGAGATTGAGTGAGTGCACGTGAGTCTATGCCATTCACTCAATAACTAGTGATCTTCTGGGCCGTGAGATTGAGTGAGTGCACGTGAGTCTATGCCATTCACTCAATAACTAGTGATCTTCGCGGTCGTGAGATTAAGTGAGTGCACGTGAGTCTATACCATTCACTCAATAACTAGTGATCTTCTGGGCCGTGAGATTGAGTGAGTGCACGTGAGTCGTGACCATTCACTCAATAACTAGTGATCTTCTGGGCCGTGAGATTGAGTGAGTACACGTGAGTCTATACCATTCACTCAATAACTAGTGATCTTCTCGGTCGTGAGATTGAGTGAGTGCACGTGAGTCGTGACCATTCACTCAATAACTAGTGATCTTCTGGGCCGTGAGATTGAGTGAGTGCACGTGAGTCTATGCCATTCACTCAATAACTAGTGATCTTCTGGGCCGTGAGATTGAGTGAGTGCACGTGAGTCTATACCATTCACTCAATAACTAGTGGTCTTCTGGGCCGTGAGATTGAGTGAGTGCACGTGAGTCGTGACCATTCACCCAATAACTAGTGATCTTCTGGGCCGTGAGATTGAGTGAGTGCGCGTGAGTCTATACCATTCACTCAATAACTAGTGATCTTCTGGGCCGTGAGATTGAGTGAGTGCACGTGAGTCGTGACCATTCACTCAATAACTAGTGATCTTCTGGGCCGTGAGACTGAGTGAGTGCACATGAGTCTATACCATTCACTCAATAACTAGTGATCTTCTGGGCCGTGAGATTGAGTGAGTGCACGTGAGTCTATGCCATTCACTCAATAACTAGTGATCTTCTGGGCCGTGAGATTGAGTGAGTGCACGTGAGTCTATACCATTCACTCAATAACTAGTGATCTTCTGGGCCGTGAGATTGAGTGAGTGCACGTGAGTCTATACCATTCACTCAATAACTAGTGATCTTCTGGGCCGTGAGATTAAGTGAGTGCACGTGAGTCTATACCATTCACTCAATAACTAGTGACCTTCTGGGCCGTGAGATTGAGTGAGTGCACGTGAGTCGTACCATTCACTCAATAACTAGTGATCTTTTGGGCCGTGAGATTGAGTGAGTGCACGTGAGTCGTGACCATTCACTCAATAACTAGTGATCTTCTGGGCCGTGAGATTGAGTGAGTGCACGTGAGTCGTGACCATTCACTCAATAACTAGTGATCTTCTGGGCCGTGAGATTGAGTGAGTGCACGTGAGTCGTGACCATTCACTCAATAACTAGTGATCTTCTGGGCCGTGAGATTGAGTGAGAGCACGTGAGTCGTGACCATTCACTCAATAACTAGTGGTCACAGTGATGTGCTTTGTTCGAAGAATGTTTGAAGTCCCCTTTACAGACAAACAATCAAACAAATTTGGCTCTAGTAAGGCTACAATGAGACTCATAGACAGCTGAAAAAATAATGTGGTTTCTTTAGCTATGGTTTTAGGAAAGTGGGAATGAAATATAAAGTGAATACGACCCAAATGTGGAGGAAGAGAAACTGTGCTTGGCTGACCAAGATCTGGACCTCAGGGGAGTTACTTATTTTCCTTTTTTTGAGAGTCTAGCATATTGCGTTATTTGCGGGTCATCATCATTGCACTCCGAACATGTCCTTAGGTGCTCAGATCCCTCCTCAGCAATTCCCGCAGTGTCCAGCGACTGACGACTCCAGTTCTATGTTGGTTGATAAGTCTTCTTACACGGTCACTAAGTTTCTCATTTCTGGCTGTGCCCATCTTAACTCCCATTTCCATCATCCGAAGAAGTGACGTGGATCTGTGTTTGTCAAGTCCTGTGCTCTTCCCATATCTCGGAGGGCATTGATGATGTCCGCCCGATCCATTGGTTGCCCGTCCTCAACGACAGCGCTCCCAACCTGTCCTCTCTTTCATTTCCCCGTACTCCCGCTTGTCCAGGGACAAAGACAAAGGTGACCTTACGTATTTTGGATTTCTACAACGACTCTACCCATTGCATGCGTACAAAGCCCGCCTCCACTTTTTTTATCATGCTCATCGAATCACTCAGTATACATGCGTGGGTGTAGTTTTGTGACTCTAACCATTTGAATGCCTTGGTCACTGCCATCACCTCCATTGTCATGCTACTCATGGTCATAACGTATGCACCACTGTCTTCTTTAACTACTTTTCCTGCCGAGCGTGCTGTAAATGCCCATGCACTTCTTTGGTGTCGTCTTACAGATCCGTCTGTATAGATGACTGCATCTTTCTCATCGGTGTTATCGCAGATGAGACCGTTGACCTCAGCATTAACCACGACCGGGTTCTGTTCCCTACTTGTCCTGTCGAGTGTGACAATACACGAGAAAGTCCCCTTGAATGACGTAGCCTCCGGTATCCACTCCTCACCAACGCTGATATTGGTAGGCTCACAGACCTGTTTGACGACATCTTCTGCTTGGCCCACCCATGATTTGCCTCTTTTTTAGCCTGGCACCTTTCCCTGTGTTGAGCACGCGGTGCAATGGATGCTCTTTATCTGTACTAATCTTCAGGTATGCTCGTGCTTTCCAGATCTTGATTCTGTCATCCATGGTTGGAAAGTCAAGAAGATACATCATTGCTACACAGGGAGTGTCCCTTGTATATCCCAAGATAATGCGCATGGCTTCATTTTGTATTTTCACCAGCCTATCAATTTGAGTCGTACTGACAGTAAGAATTGCCAGTGAATACTCGATTGGTGCGAGGACTAATCCCTGGAACAGAAGAGTAAGTAGCCTCTGCTCGATGTTGGCAGCTGATATGACCTTCAAGGCGGCTAATCCTTTGCGGGATTTTGTTATCACATGGTCGACGTGGTCCTGAAAACACAGGGTGTGATCAAACTTAACTCCGAGGTATGTCATCAACTTGTCCCTGGTCACCTCAGCTCCAATTCGTACTACCGGTGGTCGTATTAACGATATGATTGTTAAGGGAGAACCATGAAACTGATGCTTTATTAGGATCAACCAAGGCACCAGAAACCCCACACCAGGAAGAAATGCGATCGAGTTCGGCTTGCATTGTGGAGGGATTCCCCGTTTGTCTCTTTCCTGTCGATATACCAGAATATCTTCAGCAAAAGTCATAGTTCTTCCCCTCCCATCCAGCTGTTGTTCCGTGATCGTTATTGTGTACACGTTAAATAGAACTGGTGACAATGGTGAGCCTTGTGGCAGCCCTGGACAAATGGATGTTGGCTCGGAATACCAACTTCCACATCTGAGTTTCACCTTCCTCTGAAACAGTGCCGCGGTGATCCATCTAATGAGGAAGCAGTGCACCGCCAGTTTGAGGAGCATATGCATGAGGTATTCAAATGGTACACTGTTGTATGCATCCTCCAGATCTATAGCAGCAGCACATGTCTACTGTCGTCTATGGAAGCCTTCAAAGACGTCATAAGCGAAGACGGCCGCATTGAGCCATGTCTCTTTGTTATATCTATAACCTCCGAGTGTGGGTGGGAATGCGCGTTTCTGTTCAAGGTGACAGGTGAGGACCGGGCAACTATTTTCTCCAGCAGCTTGCGCGCAGTGGTCTGCATTTTGATGATTCTGTCTGCACTGATCTGAGAATGGTCCTTGTTTGGCTTCGGTAGCGGTAGTAAGTAGCTGTGTAACCACTCCTCCTTAATCTAGCCACTCCGAATGCTGGCATTAAACTCATTGGCCAGTTTTGTCAATTCGTCGTCAGCTAGATCGCCTATGTCATCGTACAGAACACCATCTGGACCAGGAGCAGTGTTGTGTGATCTTTTAAGTGTCGTGCGAATGGTATCGGTTGTGATTGTGAGATCTTCTTCCAGCACTACATCCTTACACAATTTTGACAGCGATCCCCGTATCCTCATTCTTGCAGCCTCATTTCTTTGGTCCGTGTGCTCAATGTAGCGGGCAAGCAGGGACTTCCCTTTGTTCTCATCAGATTTGTGCTATATCCGGCCTGTGCTCTGAAAGTCTGGTATGCCTCTGTGTCGTGTTGTGCCATTCAGGCTCTGATGAAGGCGCCAGAATGTGGCGAGCGATCTTTCTGAGCACACTTTTTTTTACAGAAGTCATCCCATTTAGCATCTTTAGCCTGCTCAGCGAATAGTTTAAAGTGCATCATTTTTTTGGTCGACCTCTACTTTCAGACGCTTCAAGAGCTCAGGTTGTGTTCTACCATACCTTCTGGCTTTCTGCCATGTCTTGACCGTTTGTCTCTTGCTCCGCCAAGCTTCCTCGACTTCTACGTTCCACCAGGGTGGCTGCGTCCATCGCTCCCGCCTCCTATGAGGGGGCGCTCTGTTTCCTATGTCTGATTTTGCTAATGACGTCCTGGTCTGTTTTCTCGTAGTGGAATGTGTGGAGCTTTCTTTTCTGGCTTCTATTTCTGCTTTTCTCAATTAGGAGGACACATAGATAGTGATCACTTCCGTGGAACCCCAGTGCACTCCACCTGCAAACCGGTGCGAAGGTGGAAGACACCAGTGCAAGGTCTATGACACTATCAGAGTCCCCTATTCGAATGGCCATTCTTTTGCCCTTCCATCATTCAAGCACACTAAATCGGCCGATATCAGTGCGTTCTCTAGGTCTTCTCCCTGCGTGTTGGTTATGACGTTACCCCACTGGTTTCGTTGAAAGATATAAGGGCCAGATTTTTCTCTTTTTTTTTCCTTGTCGTCTATCTTTCTCTTCTTCTTTCCTCCCTCATTTCCCTGTCAACAGCGATGAATATAATTTGCGGTCTTTTGCTCTTCTCTTCGCTTCTGCTGCTGTTATGTTTCCTAGTGTTTCTAATATTCCATCAATCAATCTTTTTCGTGGTCGGCCCTTGGGTCTGATGTTCTCGCAACGCTTATTGAAAACTCGCGTTGTGTTTTGATCACTCTGCCTGTCACGTATATAATCCATTGTATCTGTTGTTTCTTTATATATTCTATGGTGGTTATTCGTTGCTTTTTTCTCAGTTCTTCATTTCTGATCTTATCTCTCAGGTTGTTTCCTGTCTATCGTCTGACACATTTCAACTCAGTAGAGGTTATTTTTTTCTTATTGTTCATGCATCTAGGGTCTAGGACTGATATTAGTAGCACAACGTTGAGATGAAGATTATATTGTAAAGTGCCTGTTTTGTCTCTAGCGTTATTTCCTTGTTGGACAATAGTGGTGATAGTTGTCCAATGATTTGACAAACTTTGTTGCATCTTGAGTCAATTTCTGTTGTTTGTGAATTGTCGTTTGTCAATAGACTTCCTATGTATTTAAATTCCTCCACTTGTTTCAGTTTTCAGTCGTCTATAGTTATGTTGATGTTCTGTTTCTCGTTTTCGATATTCATGACTTCTATTTTGTTGCTGTTCATTTTCATGTTGTATTATGTGCCTGGAATATGTCCTCTATAATTTCTACTAATTATTAAACCCAAGTCCGCTGTGTTCAGTGTATTTGGGCATTTCTGATAAAATTGAACATAATAATTCCACCATCAACTCGCTAGGCCTGTCACGTGATCATCGTTACTCTACACGTAAAATTGATGGAATACACTCCTGTTATTATCACATGTGTATACATACTTCACAGCTAACACATGAAACAATGAAGAAACTCAATTTGTTTATGCTGTTATTTTGGCACTATGTTGGCTCTAATCTTATCAAATTGAGAGATCTTTGTGTTGCATTTATATCTCGACATTGAATATTCTTAAACTTCTTCTTCTTAAACTTAATCGGCATCACATGATCACATGATCACATGATCGCATGACCAGGCTGAGTCTTCATAATGTATGCAGATTAAGATACTAAATCAACCAGCACCTTCCCCTCCCCCCTGCACTTATAACTGTCAACGCATGAACATGTTTAATATACTGAACTGCATAGACAATGTAAGAAAGGGGGTTGGCCTCGAGGCAAGACGCCGGCCTCGAGACAGAGAGGTTGTGTGTTCAAATCCCGGTTGTTCGGGAATTTTATTTGTGATTTCCCTCTGCGGTCCAGAACCACCCCTGGTCACAGCAGCGAGGCCCGGCTTGAAACATTAATTACTCATGGACGGAAAAAAAATATGAGTACCTCCGAAGTCGGAATTATCTGCCTGTGCGGCGAGGGACCCCAGTGCACACTGCTGCCAAGGAAGAATGGATTAACACGCAAAAATTCAGTTGCTAGTCTCTAGGGACTTCGTCAGAGCTGGCGAACGAAAGGGAAACAAAAAATAAAGTACACGGAACTGCATAGACAATGTAAGAAAAGGAGATAGATTGTTTCCAACCACTTTAACATCACACTAGAAGTAAATAACAAATCTTCTTGATCATCTCCCCTTTCCAGCAACCAAGCTCTACGAAAATGACGTGTGACCGAAGCACAAACAGATCATGTTATATTTGTCTGATTAGTTGATCTTTTCCTATGTTATAACACATTTTTTGACCGTTATCGATGACAAATATTCACATTCTCCATCTCTGGAGTGTTCGCCATCCCTAACGTGTCACTCCGCGCTGATTTAACTATTAGACACATCACATAGCGTTTAGTTTCTCTATTCTTTGTTTACAAAATTATAATTTAACTGAATACGTGTAGATATAAATACACCCAGTAACCCCTCTTCTGTTCCATTTACTTTTTTTCCCTTTGAGTAGTAATTCGATTAATCTCGCACTACTTATTTTATTCTGGCCTTTCAGCCAATCAGCTGCCAACATCAGACTTGCCAATATCTCTCCGCCGAAAATAAGTTCTAAGAGGGCTTATTTTGCTGTCTGGCTGATTCCAGCTCTGTTTTATTCATAGGCCTCGTGAATTAATTTTCTTTTTTCAGAGACCACAAAGACTCAAACTGTTCCATTGTAATTTATTTTATTTTTTTTAGTCCTGACGCGATTATGCTTCTCCTCATACATACAAGAACTCCACTGGTACATTTTGTGTTCCTCTGACTGTATCAGTGTTCCATTAATCATTTATATTTAATTCCTGCCTCATTTATACATTTTTATGTATAATTAATATAAGATGCATCGTCTCAACCAAACCGCTCGTTTCTTATTCCCCATCACTACGTTACTCGTCCATTCATTAGTTTAAAAAAAAAAAAACACCCATCCCTCTCCTTCTTACACATTGTTACCCCCACCTCCCCGAATCTTAACCTGAGCACAACACAAGTTTGGCACTTGTCCCTCTATTTCTCCCAACAATGTTAAAACGCCATAACTCAATTCTCTCACACACACGCAACATCCATTGCAGCTTTTCAAACCCTCAACACGTCTTCCAAATTTATTTCATTCCAATATTTTACTCCTCTTCTTCTACCTCGTAATTTCCTCTCTCTCTCTCTCTTCCCGCCCATGCTGAAGCATGCCCTCAACCGCTGAATTTTAAAATCTACATTCATTCTCTCTATTTTACCGTTTTCCCATCACTCCCCAAACCCTCCATTCGAGGGCATATGAATATTCTTTCCTCGTGTTCATTGCCTGCTACGGGACAAAATTCCTGAAAGGGAAAAGGGGCAGGGTTTTGCGTTTTTCCCCTCTGTGACATTGATCAAAGCATGAATCACGAGAGACTGTGCCATTGATTATTGTTTAAGAGGCGAGTGCAAGGTGCCGACAAGTTTTTCTAAGTTCCTGAAGACAGGAAAATCGATGGCAGTACAGACTCAACAGCCACCCACAGCAAGCTAGAGGGGAGGTCCTGGAAGCAATCCTCGCTGCTTCACTTTCTGCGTTCCGGGACGTAAAATAGCTGAAGCGAATATGAGAGCTTGAACAAGATGAGATTTTTTGTGTAAATTTGCTGGCGGTGTATGGCAAGTCCTGAGGAGAGTATGTCCAATACTGCCAGACACGCAATGAACTGGAATAGGCAGAGTCAACAGAGGACGTGGTTAGTTCTCATAAACTTCGGTAAACCCATGAACATTTTTAGATTACTTTTTGAGATTAAAGATAAAAACTGGCGCTTGTAAAGAAGAGATGAAAAGAAAAGATAGTTACCTTTTTATTTTAACGCACACGCATAATGTGAAGGTTTTGCGGGGGGTAAAAAAACCATAAAAGCAAGCACAAAACAAGCTCTAAAAATTAATATCAGCAATTATAATAATAATATTAGGGACCCGCGATAGCTCAGTGGTTAGTGAACTGGACTACAAAGGACAAGAGGTAGGGCTCGATCCCAACCGACGGCTCCGGTTCACCCAGCCTTTAATGGGTACCGGATTTTTTTCTGGGAAAGTAAAGAGGCACGGGCGTAATACCTACCACATTACCATAAAATCATGTGACGAAGGTCTGTAAAATTTATCGTCACTAACACCATATTCCCTATACGCCACTTGGCGTGACGGGGGTGCTTTACTTTTTAAAAATAATAATAATAATAAAGTAAAGGCGGCTTGACGTGATACTGAATATATCACCTAGAAATGTACCGTAGTTGTGGAAAAAACGCGGGTAATAAAACAAGCTCTAAAAATGAATATCAGCAATTATAATAATAATAAAGGAAAGGAGGCTTGACGTGATACTGACCATATCGCCTAGAAATGTGTCGTAGTTGTGGAAAAATATGGTCACTAACACCTTATTCCCCAAACGTCTAGCAAGACATTCAGAGATCATTCACTTTACTAAACAACACATATATAAGAGAATAATAATTCGTTCATTCTCTCGTCAAATGCATGTCATCAGCGACCCTTTCCACAATATCTAACTCTTTTTTTTCTCGACAGTGGTATGATGTAGAGCCAGTCTTAACATATGGATGTGAAGCATGGACAATAGGACAAAACACAAGAAAATCACTGGAGACTGTAGAAATGTGGTTTTACAGAAGAATGTTGAGAATACCATGGACAGCTAAGAAGAGTAATGAAAATGTTCTGAAAGAGGTCAAAGGAAAAATAGAGCTAATTTCCAATATTAGGAAGAAACAATCATCATTTTATGACCATGTAATGAGAAGAGAGCTGGAATATATTGTAACAACTGGAAAAATTGAGGAGCAAAGAGACTGAGTAAAGCAAACAGAAAAAATACCAGACAGCTTAAGAGAATGGCTTGGCAAAAGGTCAATAACAGAAATGATAAATAACTGTCGAGATCAAAAGTTGTGGAGAGATCACCTACGCCAACAGGTCCGGTACTTGATGATGATGATGTAATGATGTAGCCAGCAACACCCCCCTCCCTCCCCCAAATCTTTACTCTTAGGTCTTTTACAACATGTTTTATCATCTTTTTTTCCAACTTGTAGGACCTTACAACTCATAGGGTGTATGTGTTATCATCATAAAGTGTCATGCCTGGTGGCGTATGTGATTATGCCTCGTCTACACTTTCTATCTCTAATTCTGATACAGAATGCCCACAAAACAATTTTGCCAAATTATATGGCATCATTTCTATCTGCTTTCTGTTGTTTTCCTCTATCTTCTTAAACCTTCATTTTCCCCAGCTGTCACAATATATTCCGTTCGTTCCCTTCGCATTAAATAATTGTTGGCTGATTCCCATTACTCGAAAAATGTCAAGTTAGAATTGAGTAAGTTAAACTGACAGTCACAAACAAGAGGAAGGGGAGGAGAAGAGGGGAAGGAGGAAGTAGAATAGGAAGAGGAGAAGGAAGAAGGAGAGGAGGAAGTAGAATAGGAAGAGGAAGATGAAGTAAAATAGGAAGAGGCTGGGGAGGAAGGGGGAGGAAGAAGTAGAACAAAAAGAATATGAGGGGAAGAGAGGGAGGACTAAGAAGAATAGGAAGTTAAAGAAGAGGGAAACAGAAGTACAATAGGAAGAGGAGGAAACGGGAAATGTGGAAGAAGAGGAGGAAGAAGAAGGAGAGGAGGAAGAGAGGGAGGAGAAAGTAGAATAGGAAATGGAGGAGGAGGAAGGGGAAGTAGAATGGGAATAGGAGAAGGAAGAAGAAAAAGAAGAAGGGGGGGGATAGAAGAAGCAAACAATAAGAACGGGAAGAACAAAAAGAAGAGGAGGAAGGAGAGGATGAGGCCACAGATGAAGAAAAGAGAGAAAAAATGGGAGGCATTCCAACTAATCTCTCTCCGCCCGGTCCGTTTTTAATCCTACTAGAATTTCCCTATGTTCTTTGAAATGAGAGCTCCTTGTTATCAGATACCGTAATATAGAGCTTGGTTTGGGCCAGAACATTTCTCAATTGTAAAGATATATGTTCCACCAAGCGTTTCTCTAATGCAGCCTTTCGTGACAACTCCCATTATCCTATTGTATGATATGCTCTTCACGTCCACATTTTTACCGTAAAGGTAATGTGGTAAAGTGAAGGATGATCTTGAACATGCAAACACAGTAATGTGCAAGAAAAATGTGATATTAAACTTCGCTGGAACAGGTATCTTTACAACACTCGGGAAAAAAAATCACAAATGATCAATAATAGCAGAAAAACAACTAACCGGGACATACTGTAACCAGTGATAGAAAATGTAAAACTGAAAAAAACAAAAGAATAGGAATGGTTAAAAAGTAATTTGAATGTCATGCAAAATATACTAACATCAAAACAAATAACACCAGGGCTAGAACTAAGAGCAGCAAAATGTTACATCTTCGCAATATTCCTATATGGTGCAGAAACATGGACATTAGACCAGAAAACAGAACAGAAAATTGAAGCCTTTGAAATGTGGATCTATAGAAGAATAGGTAGAATTGGATGGAAAGAAAAGAAAACAAACGATGCAGTTTTAAAACAACTGAAAATCAAAAGAGAACTACTAAACACAATTAGAGCAAGACAAATGCAATTTTTAGAGCATGTTCAAAGACACAACAGCCTAATAAAAGTAATAATGGAAGGGAAACTACAAGGTAAAAGAGGCAGAGGCAGACCAAGACTAACATGGACGAGTAACATCAAAAGATGGGCAAGTCAACCTATGACAATCTGCACCATCAAAGCAAGAGACAGAATGGAATGGCGCTCCATGGTAGCCAACCTTCGATGCGGAGACGGCACTTAATGATGATGATATTGAGAAAACAGAACAATCCATAGTCCGAAGCAGGATCGAACCCACACCCCTCCTTGCCACGCGAACCAAACGCTAGAGAACACGGCTAACTCAGCTGTCTAAAAAGTAGCTATCATTGGCGACGTCTTTCACGCAGGTGTACACATGACTATAGTAAGGAGCACGCGTTCAATCCTGCTTCGGACCTTCTATTTTTCTTTATGTTTTTGTTTTCCCTGCTGTTGATTATTTGTGGGTTTTTTTCCCGAGTGTGGTAGACATACCTCTTCCCCTGAAGTTATTCTGCGAACTATCACCTCGGAAGTTTCCCCCTACAATAATATTCATTTACTATAATGTTGGTTGGTCTATTTACTGGTTGGTCTGGAGGCAAGACGCCGGCCTCGAGACAGAGAGGTTGTGAGTTCAAATCCCGGCTACACCAGTTGGGATTTTTATTTATGATTTCTCTCTGCGGCAACCACCCCTGGTCTCAGCAGCGAGGCCCGGCTTGAAACGTCAATTAATCATCGACGGAAAAAATATGAGTACCTCCGAAGACGGAGTTATCTGCCTGTGCGGCGAGGGACCCCTGTGCACGCGGCTGCCAGGGGAAAAAAATGTATTAATACGCAAATTTCAGTTCCCAGTATCTAGGGACTTCGTCAGAGGTAAAAGCTGGCGAACGCCAAGGGGAAAAAAAATATTACTATTATTTGTCTCCGATATTAAATTTCATTGTTCTTATCCGTAGTATTACAATTGACAATGAATGAAGCTGCCAAAGTACAAACATCATAACTTTGTGTCTCTCTCGATACACTCGAACGGGTAGAAGTGAAAGTTAATAAAAAAAAAAAAGAAGAATCTATAGCATTTTGAAGTGAGCTAGCTGCCTCAATTCTTCTCTTTTATTTACTTATAATCATCATCATCATGTGTCATACCGGTTAGCATAGGCGATCATGTCCTTCCACAATCTTCTATCCACCGTGCATCGTTTAAATTCTGTTGTTGACTGTTTACCGTGACACCAAGCTTTCTAGTATTTTCTCGCTTTGTTGTCAACGATCTCTTTTTTTCCCTGTATTTTGCCACTTGTAACCAAGTATTCCAACTTTCACTTCCGTTGATGTGCCCGAAAAATGTTGATTGTTTCTTTCTGATGTTTTTTAGGAGCTCCCTTTTTATGTTGGCCTCTTTGAGAATTTCCTTGTTGGTCTTTTTAGCTGTGCTGGGAACTTTCAACATTCTTCTGAGAAATCCCATGTCTGCTGCCTCTAATCGTCGTTCCACTTGTATGTTTACTGCCCATGATTCGCCTCCATATGTCAGAATTGGCTCTATATGGCACTGATTTACTCTCTTTCTCACTTCCATTGACATAGATTTGGATGCATTAGACGTTATTTATCTAATCCAACTTATTGATACGGGTAATCATCATCATCATCAAATACCGGGCCTACTGGCGTAGGTGATCATGTCTCTCCACAACTTTCAATCTCGGCAGCTATTTATCATTTCTGTTGTTGACCTTCTGCAAAGCCATTCTCTTAAGCTGTCTGTTATTTTTTCTCTTTGCTTCCCTCTATCTCTTCGTCCCTCAATTTTTCCAGTTGTTACAATATATTCCAGTTGTTCTTGAAAATGGATAATCAGTTTTTCTCATTTGGGCCGACTGCAAAAATGCAAGGTGTACTTGAACCCACGTGTACGATAACACAAATTACATATTTATCAATTCTTAATCTGTATTCTCCGGTCCTGTAATATAAGTCCCCTCCGGCAGGAAGCCCTACAAGTAAGTGTTTCTTTTTTTTTTTTTTTTTTTTATTATAAATTGAAATCATCATGTGCCATACTTGTTGATGTAATCCATTATGTCCTTCCCCAATGCTCTGTCCACAGTGCACAGTATCAATTATCTTGGTGATTGTTTTGCATGTCACGACACCACGCAATCCATTATCTTCCGCCTTTTTTTTTGACATCAGCGATCTCTCTGTCCCTGTACTCTGACAGCTGTAACCAAGTATTCTAAATTTTGTCATGATGTGCCCGAATAATGTAGCTTGTTTCTTTATGATGTTTTTTTTAGGAGCTCTATTTTTGTGTTGGCCTGTTTGAAAATGTGTTCTTTGGTCTTGTGATATGTCCAGGGAACTCTCTACATTCTTCTGAGAAATCCCATCTCTGAGGCCTGTAATTGTTTTTATTAAATATATAAATTTAACTTTACAGTAATTTCCCGTCTACGCTATTAATTGTGATCTTCTGGGCAGCTGAGACCACGATTCTCTGTGATTACTCTTATTTCCTGTGAAGGATACGTATTACTTCTCTCACATCGTCTACACGTCTACTTAATTTCATTTACAGGGGATTGGTTGGTCTAGAGGTAAGGCCTCGGCTTCTGAACAGAAAGGTCCTGGGTGTGAATCCAGCCACAGGCAACGGAAATTTGTCAAAAATCGAATCTGTTTACTTCGTGCCTTTACCCTCTCTCTGTCTCTGGGCAGTGAGATCCGATCATCATCAAGTACTGGGCCTGCTGGCGTAGGTGATCATGTCTTTCCATAGTTTTCGATCTCGACAGCTATTTATCATTTCTATTGTTGACCTTCTGCTAAACAATTCTCTTAAGCTGTCTTGTATCTTTCCTCTTTGCTTTCCTCTATCTCTTCGTCCCTCAATTTTTCCAGTTGTTACAATATATTCCAGTTGTTCTCTTCTCATTACATGGCCAAAAAATGATGATTGTTTCTTCCTAATATTGGAAATTAGCTCTATTTTTGCTTTGGCCTCTTTCAGAACGTTTTCATTACTCTTCTTAGCTGTCCATTTATTCTCAACATTCTTCTGTAAAACCACATTTCTACAGACTCCAGTGATTTTCTTGTTTGTTGTCCTATTGTCCATGATTCACCCCCATATATCAAGACTGACTCTACATAACATTTAAGAACTCTTTTTCTTGTTTCTATTGTGAAAAATGGATTGCATAGTATCTTCCTCATTTTCTGGAAAGCTGCTTTTGCCTGAGCCATTCTGCATCTCAACTCTTTTGTACATCTTCCGTCTGAGGTTAACAAAGTTCCCAAATATTTAAATTCGAACAAAAAAAAAAAAACAGCGAAAAAAAAGGTCCCATTTGCACTGGAGCAGGTTGAACTTTGGCAGTTTTAAGTTGGAACGATGTTAAAATGGCTGTTGTCCGTACACAAATTGTTAAACAAATCTACTCATCCATGCTGAGGACGGAAGTGTCGGGCCGAAAGACGCAGATATCGGAGCTATGCCAAAGACTAGCGACACAACGCATCCACGCCCTTTCAACCGCTGAACTCTTAGAAGTATTAGATTTGATGATGTTGTTTGTTCTACTACAGATATACTCGTATATGAGACAATTGTTTGTTCTACTACAGATATACTCCTATATGAGACAATTGTTTGATCTACTACAGATATACTCGTATATGAGACGGTTGTTTGATCTACTACAGATATATATATACTCGTATATGAGGCAATTGTTTGTTCTACTACAGATATACTCGTATATGAGACAGTTGTTTGTTCTACTACATATATATTCGTATATGAGACAGTTGTTTATTCTACTACAAATATACTCGTATATGAGACAGTTGTTTGTTCTACTACAGATATACTCGTATACGAGACAGTTGTTTGTTCTACTACAGATATACTCGTATATGAGACAGTTGTTTATTCTACTACAGATAAACTCGTATATGAGACAGTTGTTTATTCTACTACAGATATACTCGTATATGAGACATTTGTTTGTTCTACTACAGATATACTCGTTTGTTTGTATTACTACAGATATACTCGTATATGAGACATTTGTTTGTTCTACTACAGATATACTCGTTTGTTTGTTTTACTACAGATATACTCGTATATGAGACATTTGTTTGTTCTACTACATATATACTCGTATATGAGGCAATTGTTTGTTCTACTACAGATATACTCGTATATGAGACATTTGTTGTTTCCCCATCTCAATTGCTACATTTCTTTATATTTCCCATCATTTATATCATGTAACTTTCGGTAGAAGCATATATGCTTATACTATTAGATTGGGTTTGATAACTTTTTTTTTTTAATTAGAAAATTGCGAGGAAGCTGAACGTTCTAGAAGCGCAGGAAAGTCATTTATAGAGCACGCAAGTCCCTCACGCGATGAATGTCAAGGTCGATAGGCGAGTTCCACAGTCACACGGGAGTGAACTTTGACATCTGACGTAGATAGTGGGCGTGTCCCAAGATATGTAAGCTCGAACAGTAGAACCACATTTAGTTTACAATTACATACATGCATACGTATATATACATATATTGTATATGTATTTAGAGAAATGAAGACATGGAGATTCAACACAAACTACAAAGCAGACTTATGGTGGTGAAGTGGGGTTTTGGTGCTGTCTAGTCTACAAGTAGGACGTCAACATCTTGACAAAAGGTACCCTTGTTCGAACCTCGCAAAGGGCGAGGAAAGAATTATTCTCATCGAATCCGTAGTTTCCTCCTGACATTACCCTCCTCTGGTCTTTGGTGTGGTAAGATCCGATGTCTACAACTTTCCGATAAAGTTTTTTTTTTTTTTTAAATAAATAGGAGGCACTGTGTGCACTGTGCGCACGTTGAAGAAATCTTGGGAGTTAATAGTTCGAAGAAAGAAAGTCGAAAATGGCTATTGCCCTAGCATTCATTGTTAAGCAAATCTATCCATGACAGACACGGAAGTGTCAGGTCGAAGTATGCACATATTGTGACTTGTCGTAAATTAATGACACGACACGTCCACACTCACTTAAAAAGGTGAATGCTCAAGAAGGCAGAGGAGGAGACTTATGGTACGTGTAGTCACATATTAAAAGAGACATTGTGATGTGAAATTGTCTCAAATTAATTAGCTGTACTATGTGGAGATAACTGGACTACAAAGGACAAGAGGTAGGTTTCGATCCAAACCGACGGCTTCCGGGTTCATCCAGCCTTAAATTGGTACCGGATTTTTTTTCTGGGAAAGGAAAGCAGCACTGGCGTAATACCGACCTCATTACCCAAAAAAAATCAAAGTGCTGAAGGTCTGTAAAATTGATGGTCACTAACACCAAATTCCCTATACGCCGCTTGGCGTGACGGGGGCTCTTTGCTTTTTTTTTTTAACTATGTGGGATGGAGACAAAATAATTGTTACTTACAGTCGTTACCTTTTGATATGACGGGGAACAGACGGCTGTGTTCACTTTCTGTGCGGTTTCACCTTATGTCTTTTGTCGTGTGCTAAGACTGTTATGATGGGGACTGCAGATACCTTTATTTGTTCGGGAGATGAGATATTAATTCGGATGATTCCATTTGCACGGGTGGTTGAGAAATTTTAGAATTTAATTTGTTTGCAGTGATACCGAGGCCTTCCATGACCATGACCATAACCATAACCTTTTCTATTACTGTGAGCATGATATCCTTTTATATAGACATGAAAGTTTAGTTTAGTTTAGTTTGGTTTAGTTTAGCTCAGTTTGGTTTAGTTTAGTTCAGTTTGGTTTAGTTTAGTTCAGTGTAGTTTAGTATATATCAGTTTGACTTAGTTTAGTTTAGTTTAGTTTAGTTCAGTGTAGTTTAGTATATATCAGTTTGACTTAGTTTAGTTTAGTTTAGTTTAGTTCAGTGTAGTTTAGTATATATCAGTTTGACCTAGTTTAGTTTAGTTTAGTTCAGTGTAGTTTAGTATATATCAGTTTGACTTAGTTTAGTTTAGTTTAGTTTAGTTTAGTTTAGTTTAGTTTAGTTTAGTTTAGTTTAGTTTAGTTTAGTTTAGTTTAGTTTAGTTTAGTTTAGTTTAGTTTAAAATGTATTATCAATACAGATTACAAAAACAACTCAAACAAGATATAATATCAACAAAGATGGATGCTGCTCACAACAACAAGACATAATATCATCAAAGATGGATACAACACAAAACAAGGTATAATGTTAATAAAGATGGATATTGCTCACAACAACAAGATATAATATCAACAAAGATGGATACTGCTTCCACATGCACCCGCCTTTCTATGTGCGTTTGGCAAAAAAAATCAAACTGAAAACTGAAACAAAGGCCGCAGTTTACAACGCTTGCATCATCAGTATCCTTTTATATGTCAGCGAATCATGGACAACTTATACAAAGTAAGATACAAGGCTAAATTCATTAAATATGCGATGTCAGCGCGGTATTCTTGATATCACCTGAAAGGACAAAGTAACAAGCGTGGAGGTCCTCACTTTCACAGGCCTCCCGAACATTTACGCCCTGCTAAAGCAGCGTAGATTACGCTGGCCTGGCCACTAACACCGTATGAAAGAGGCAGCATACCAGAAGATATGCTTTATTTACAACTAGTAGATGGCAAAAGAACTAGGGGGCGCCCAAAACTCCGATGTACTCGTATGTAAACGTGACATGAAGACCCTGAACATAAACCCTGCAGACTGGGAAGACAGCTGCAGACCGCAATCGTTGGAAAAATACTCTAAAACTCCAACCAATCAAGAAGCTGACAGATTCCTAGAAAAAAAAAAGAGAATATACGACAAAGAAAAGAAACAAAAATTATTTCCTAAGGTCAGCTATGACCGACGAAGACTACTACCAGGTATGACTATCTTATATTCATCATCATGTGCCATAACGGTTGGTGTAGGCGATCATGTCCTTCCACAATCTTCTATCTACAGTGCATCGTATCAGTTCTGTTGTTGACTGTTTTCCATGCCATGACACCAAGCTATCCAGTATTTTTCCCTCTTTGTAGTCCGCGATCTCTCTTTCCTTTTATTTTGCCAGTTGTGCTCAAGTATTCCAACTTTCCTCTTCTCATAATGTGCCCGAAAAATGTTGATTGCTTATTTCTGATGTTTTTTAGGAGCTCCCTTTTTCTGTTGGCCTCTTTGAGAACTTCCTCAGTGGTCTTTTTAGCTGTCCAGGGAACTTTCAACATTCTTCTGAGAAATCACATCAATGTGGCCTCTAATCGTCTTTTCATTTGTTTGTCTACTGTCCATGATTGTCATCTTATATTCAGAAACATTAAACTAGATGGTTTGGTCACGTGACAAGCAGGAGCAGTTGAACACATCAAGAATCATTACTAAAATAGAGGAATTAACGAACGTTCTGTTAAGGCTGGAGAGAACCAGGATCAATCGGAATAAGTAACAGAAGGAGAGACCGATCAAGGAAAGACTAAAGATAACAAATTATCAACTCTGAGGACAGAATGAAGAAGAAATAAAAATAAATAATGCATTAATTTTTTAGCTTTTTTTTTTAACGTGAAGGTAAAATGTGCAATGTACAGATTTGAACACAATCATACACCAATTATCTTTACAGAGGAAGAAGCAAGTGCTTTATGTCCACAGACTTCTGAGACTCGTTAAAATGATTGTCATGTGAAACTCGAATGTAACACGAGGGTATAAATGTAAGTTAAAAATATGAGTTGCACGTTATCAAATCTCCCACACTAGACCGGTGCCAGCTTGTCGGTTAATACTGCCGTCGTCCAGGCGAAGCGGACGCAAAACGGGCAGGAATCAATGACACGGGACGTGCCAGAAGGACAGAAAAAACATAACTCTAGGAGCAGACATTAACAGCTGAACCTGGGGGGTAACAGTCCGTGGAACCTGAAGCTTTTTGTCTGAATCGCTCGTGTAATTACGGGACTGCTGCCAGCAGGCATTGCCAGTTTATTATGTGTAGTAAAGGACGAGGACAGAGCGAGGGATGTTTATTTAAATCAGAAAAGTTATCAGTTGCGTTAGGATTGGTAACCAGAAAAAAAAATCATAATCATCATTTCAGAATTTGCCAACCCAGCTAAAATAGAAACAATGATTGCCACATTTCTAGTTCATAGTCTTGTCTGTTCTGTTATTGATTTTTTTTCCCATACCACGACCCCAAAAAATCATTTTTTTCATCAAAGTTTTCCTGCAGTAAAATCATTTGCTATTTATTTTAAGCTTTTACCTTTTTCTTTACTTTTATTTTTACATATTTTTGATCATGATTTAACAATGCTTCTCCAATTGATTTATTTGTTAACTTAAAAATTCTTCACTCATATTTACGCCTGCCCTGTTCATGTTTGTTCGTTCGTGATGAAGACATATTGGTCGAAACATCGATTTTGTTTGTCGTGCCCTTAGGAAAACATTTTAATACTTTGGATTTTTTTGGGTATTTCTTCATCATGCCACGTGTTACCCTGTAAATACAGCCTCCGTTAACCTGTAAATACAATCTTCGTTAACTGGTAAATACAACCTCCGTTAACCTGTAAATACAACCCCTGCTAACCTGTAAATACAACCTCCGTTAATTTGTAAATACAATCTTCGTTAATCTGTAAATACAACATTCGTTAACATGTAAATGCAATTCCTGCTAACTTGTAAATACGACCTCCGTTAACCTGTAAATACATCCGCCGTTATCTTGCAAATACAACCGCCGTTATCTTGCAAATACAACCGTCGTTATCTTGTAAATACAACCCCTGCTAAATACAACCCACTCCCCACAATCTTATCACGCTCTAATCAAAACATCCTTCTCCTTTTCACTTATAAACATTACTTTTCTCCTATGGGCTACTAAACTTTGTTAGAATATCATCCTACATTTTTTTTCTTAGTTATCTATGAGTCTCCGAACATTATTTTTTTAAAATCACTTCCCACGGACTGGAAGTGATACTTACGTTGCCATAATCATTATCTTCGTCTTCATCTTAGTTTCTTCCTCGTTTGCCTTTCAGCGTCGAGGGGAGGCATAGTGTACGGCCTGTTGCTATTACGTTGATCTCTCCTGCTGTTATATTTTGCTTCACTTTCTAATATTCCATTAATCCATCTTTTTCGTAGTCGACCCCTTGAGTAAGTTTTTCTCGTAACGTTTACTAAAGGCGTGTGTTGTGTTTTAGTCGTTCTGTCTCATCGCGTGACCAAACCATTTTTGTTGTTGTTTCTGTATGCATTCCATGACGCGAATTATTCATAACTTGTTTTCCTCAACTATTCAGTTGTGAACTTATTTCTCAGGTTCTTTTCCTGTCACGTATTTAAAGCATTTAATTTCGGTCGTGCTTAATTTTTTACTTATCATTATTGAGCCTAGAGTCCAGATCTGGCATTGGTAGCACAACGTTGGGATGAATTGTATGCTGTAAAGTGTCAACGTTGTCTCTAACGTTATATTTTTGTTGGACAATAGTGGTAACATCTACCTGCTGCTTTAACAAGCTTTTCTGCATCTTTAGTTTGTTTATGCTGCTTGTGAATTATCGTTCGTTGCCAAGCTGGTTAGAAAAAAAAAAACTACCTTTACGTCACATAGTACCATTGCTGGTGTATGACGGGGGGCAACGATAGAACCAGAGGGATAAAGGCCGCTTGGTCAAGCAGTCGCCACGACGTGTGAGACTCAGGATTTTTATTTCACCCCCGATAGAAAAAATCCGTTCTGTCTACAGCGGGCTTCGAACACCGTACGTCAGCTTTTCAGCCAGCGGAACAGTGGCTTTAGCCGCACGGCCACGCAGCTGGTAAGGTGTCTGAATTCCTCCATTTGTTTTATTTATTTTACGTTTATTGTTATATCTGATCACCGTCAACGACTGGTAACAAGGGTGTGCCCTGTTTCACTGCTTCTGCAACACCTTCACAAAGGTCCTACCAAACTGGGCTGATCTCTGTTGTTTATGATCAAAGAGAAGAAGGGTCAACAGTTCCTCTAGGTTTGAGGGTCTAAGCATAAAACTAATGTCCCTATCTTCTTTCAAGCAACAGAAAGTACAACTTTAACATGAGATGAACAGGTCATAACCCTGAGTATCGGTGGGGCATCACTAACAGACTTAGTCGAGCTTCTATGTAGATCGTTGGGGCATTACTGACAGACTTAGTCGAGCTTCTATGTAGATCGTTGGGGCATCACTGACAGATTTAGTCGAACTTTTCTGTAGATCATTATGACATCACTGACAGACTTAGTCGAGCTTCTCTGTAGATCGTTGGGGCATCACTAACAGACTTAGTCAACCATCTCTGTAGATCGTAGGGACATCACTGACCGACTTAGTCAATCTTCTTTGTAGGTCATTATGACATCTCTGACAGACTTAGTCAACCATCTCTGTAGATCGTTGGGGCTTCAGTGACAGACTTAGTCAACCTCCTCTGTAGATCGTTGGGGCTTCAGTGACAGACTTAGTTAACCATCTTTGTAGATCGTTGGGGCTTCAGAGACAGACTTAGTCAACCTCCTCTGTAGATCGTTGGGGCTTCAGTGACAGACTTAGTTAACCATCTTTGTAGATCGTTGGGGCTTCAGAGACAGACTTAGTCAACCTCCTCTGTAGATCGTTGGGGCTTCAGTGACAGACTTAGTCAACCATCTCTGTAGGCCATTATGACATCACTGACAGACTTAGTCGACCTTCTCTGTAGATCGCTGGGGCTTCAGTGACAAACTTAGTCAACCATCTCTGTAGATCGTTGGGGCTTCAGTGACAGACTTAGTCAACCATCTCTGTAGATCGTTGGGGCTTCAGTGACAGACTTAGTCAACCATCTCTGTAGGCCATTATGACATCACTGACAGACTTAGTCGACCTTCTCTGTAGATCGCTGGGGCTTCAGTGACAAACTTAGTCAACCATCTCTGTAGATCGTTGGGGCTTCAGTGACAGACTTAGTCAACCATCTCTGTAGGCCATTATGACTTCACTGATAGACTTAGTCAGCCATCTCTGTATGTCATTATGACTTCACTGACAGACTTAGTCAGCCATCTCTGTATGTCATTATGACTTCACTGACAGGCTTAGTCAGCCATCTCTGTATGT
This sequence comes from Megaustenia siamemsis, assembly GCA_032433765.1. Classification (NCBI taxonomy): domain Eukaryota; kingdom Metazoa; phylum Mollusca; class Gastropoda; order Stylommatophora; family Ariophantidae; genus Megaustenia; species Megaustenia siamemsis. Next base: position 22,084,438 of record JAVIAB010000160.1, on the reverse strand, counting down.
CATTATGACTTCACTGACAGACTTAGTCAACCATATCTGTATGTCATTATGACTTCACTGACAGACTTAGTCAGCCATCTCTGTGTGTCATTATGACTTCACTGACAGACTTAGTCAGCCATCTCTGTGTGTCATTATGACTTCACTGACAGACTTAGTCAACCATCTCTGTATGTCATTATGACTTCACTGACAGACTTAGTCAGCCATCTCTGTATGTCATTATGACTTCACTGACAGGCTTAGTCAGCCATCCCTGTATGACATTATGACTCACTGACAGACTTAGTCAGCTATCTATGTATGTCATTATGACTTCACTGACAAACTTAGTCAGCCTTCTATGTATGTCATTATGACTTCACTGACAGACTTAGTCAGTCATCTGTGTATGTCATTATGACTTCACTGACAGACTTAGTCAGCCATCTCTGTATGTCATTATGACTTCACTGACAGGCTTAGTCAGCCATCTCTTTATGTCATTATGACTTCACTGACAGACTTAGTCAGCCATCTCTGTATGTCATTATGACTTCACTGACAGCCTTAGTCAGCCATCTCTGTATGTCATTATGACTTCACTGACAGCCTTAGTCAGCCATCTCTGTATGTCATTATGACTTCACTGACAGCCTTAGTCAGCCATCTCTGTATGTCATTATGACTTCACTGACAGACTTAGTCAACCATATCTGTATGTCATTATGACTTCACTGACAGACTTAGTCAGCCATCTCTGTATGTCATTATGTTTTAACTGACAGACTTAGTCAGCCATCTCAATTTATCTCTACCTTAATTC